>VTFQ01000005.1:3606516-3659016 GCA_036281575.1 Ancherythroculter nigrocauda | reverse complement strand
AAAAAAGGTCAACCCAGTAACTTTGTTTTGGCAAGCCTTTCTCTGCAAGAATGTGAAAAAACGAGCTGCTCAAATTTTGCTCCCCTTGTGACGTAGGAAGGGGATCTTATTATAATATTACCGCCCCTTAATGCATTTTAAAAGTTGTAACTTCTTCCTGAGTCTCTCCATCAGTGTCGACTCTGTAAGGCTGAACACCGTTACGGACAATCCTCATTTTGGCTGCGTGAGATTCTCCAGCTTTGTTGTTGTTGAGCTGTTACAGCTCCGCCCTCTTCTGGAAAGGGGGCCGGGAGCAGCAGCTCATTTGCATTTAAAGGGACACACACAAAAATGACGTGTTTTTGCTCACACCCAAATAGGGGCAAATTTGACTATAATAAATGATCTGTGGGGTATTTTGAGCTGAAACTTCACAGACACATTCTGGAGACACCAGAGACTGATATTACACCTTGTGAAAAGGGGCATAATAGGTCCATTTAAAGACAGACCTACTTTGACCTACAAGGTTGTTAATTGATGGTATTTGCTTCTGCTGAAGCAGTCAGCCTGCATTATTTAAGTTTATTTTTAAAATAATCATGTTTAACAGTGGAATTCCTGGGGAAAAACTACATTACCCATGATGCTATACAGAAATTACACCAATCAGCACCATGCTCTAAAATAGCTATTAAGCTCCACACACTGCCATGAAGCACTGCGCATGATGTTATCGAGTCGATCTCTCTATGCTCTCAAAATACTGAAATGTATGTATATATATGCATATTTTGCAATAATCTTAAAATATAGTTTTTTACATATAATCAACAATCATAAATGAGTAGTTTTATATTTCTCCATCATTCTTAATTCGATTATGCTTTTTGCAGTGCTTCATGGGATTGTAGTTCTTTCCCTCACTAAAGCCATTAAGAACACAGTCTTATACCTTTGTCTTTTTGTCCGGTTTTCACATTTTTTTTGCTTCAAATCAAAGTTGTAGTGTTGTGATTCTCCTCGTAGCTGATTGGCTTGTTTCATGGCTGTTTAACAAAGACTATTTTAAAATCCCTATGGGAAAAATGAATGGAAAAAATACTGTTGCACTCTATTGCCTCTCTGAAATGCTTGATTATGATTGGTCATTCCGAGGTCAGTTACATCTTCATTAGCAACACTGTATAATAACACTCTAACAGATATCTGAGACCGCAGTACCATATTCAAATGCAGATGGTGCCATCATGCGCCACAGTTACCGACTGTACTTACTGTAAAATGAATCCTTCAGTATTAATAGTAGGCCTATAGTATAAGTGTTCGTCTAGTTGCTAGAACGTTTCTTCCATAATGGATTTTAAGATAAAAACAGGTAATATTTTAAAACGGTTTCTTCTCAAATTAATATTTCATGTGGTGAAAATCTTCAAAAGTACAATATCCCTTAAATGTCTTGTTCGTCGAGGCTCGAAGCTACTTGCTTTACTTTGCGGAAGATCAAATAAACATTTTATGCCTAAATATTTACTGATGTGCCAAGTATCCATGTCATAAGTGAGAGATTGTGCATCCAGCCGCAAAATAAGGGGTCCTGATCACCCTGTCAGGGTTTATTTTACATAATCCCTTACATAATGTGGTTTTCTGTCTCTTCATCTTCACAGGGTTTTTGCTCCTAAATGTGCCTCGTGTAACCAGCCAATCCTCCCAGCACAGGTACAAGCGTTTGAATACAGTGATATAGCAAGAGTTAGATTGAGGTCACGCTTCAGGACTGTCCTGACAGGGGTTAACTGGCTGTGTGTGTGTTCGCAGGGTTCAGAGGAGACCATACGGGTGGTGTCCATGGATAAAGATTACCACGTGGAGTGCTATCACTGTGAGGTAATTCAGACTCGTTCATAAGTCTGACTACAGGTTGCAGGTTCAGTCCTGTCATGATTGTGAAGCTGGTTTACTGTGATTTGCTCAGAGGAAAGTGCGTCTGGTAAATGGCACCTAACTAGGGGTCATGTTTACGCTCCTGGATAATGCTCTGCAGTTATGTAAGATGTGTTTTGTGTGTATTAGGGCTTGGGTCAGGTATAAATATGCATTAATATTGTGAATCATTGACTGATGACATTTCAGAGTGGGTCATGCAGCTAAACTTTGAGTCTGTGAGGTAAAGTGTTCAATTAAACACATTTCTCAAAGAGACAAACATCTCAGTCTTATTATAGAGGAAATCTCAGGTTTTCTGATAAAGAAAGTGATTTTTTTTGTCTCCAGTATTATCTTAACATTTTATTAACATGTAATTTTAGTAATATTTTGAATGATATTTAAGTAATTTTCTGAATTTAGCAACAAAAAAATAAATAAATTTGTCAATAAGCAGCCATGTACTTTATATATATATATATATATATATGTTTGTGTGTGTGTGTGTATATATATATATATATATATATATTAGATATAGATATAGATAGATATATATAGATTATTACAATTATATTATATAATATATTAAATATTTATATTATATAAAATAAATATAATATAGGCCCTTTATTCATAATAAAAATAAAAATAATTGTATTCATAATAAAAATATAAGAGTGTGTATATATCTAATGTATGTAATTTATTTTCCAGTAATGTGTATTTTCATCCCAATTTAATATAATTATTTTTGATTATTTGTATTATTAGTAAACATATTAAACAATATATATTTAGTATTACTTTTATTAATATTAATAAAATAATAATAATGATATATATTATAGATATATACTAGAATATTATATATGTATTAAAATTAATATTGTATAAAAAAATAATATATGCCCTATATTTAATAATATTCATAATAAAAATATAAATGTGTAAAAAAAATTATTTATTTACCATAAATGTGTATTTTCATACAAATTTAATATAATTATTTTTTATAATTTGTATTATTAGTAAACATATTAAACAACATGTATTTAGTATTACATTTATTAATATTAATAAAAATAATAAAAATTATATATATTATAGATATATACTAGAATATTATATATGTATTAAAATTAATATTGTATAAAAAAAATAATATATGCCCTATATTTAATAATATTCATAATAAAAATATACAAGTGTAAAAAAAAAAATATTTATTTACCATAAATGTGTATTTTCATACAAATTTAATATAATTATTTTTTATTATTTGTATTATTAGTAAATATATTAAACAATATACATTTAGTATTTTATTAATATTAATACAAATAATAATGATATATATTTTATAGATATATATTAGAATATCATTTGTGTGTGTGTTTGTGTGCGCGCTTATAGTCAATGATTACTTTTGCATATATCACTTATCTTTTCTTTATCACAAAAATATGTCTTCCAATTCACAGTTTGAACAAAATACAAAATTGTCATGTGACAGGGTTGAGATTAGGGTTATGCTTGAAGCCCTTGTCAAAACGTTGAATCCATATTTGTTTTTCATGGTAATTTATTAACCATCCGAACTGCAGTTCTAGATTTCTTTCTCTTGCTGCAGATTTTCCCAGTTGGCTTGCAGAAGGAATTTCCATCTATAAAGGAAGCTTTGTGCATTAAATTATTTACAGTGTAGCTCCTGCAACAAGAGTGATGATTCACTGTATTCTGATGTCTGAAAAAGGCTTTTATTGGGTCTGACTTTATTTCTATCAAACATATGAAGAAAATAACATGCGTCTGCCTGGTTTGCAGGATTGTGGCCTGCAGCTGAATGATGAAGAGGGGCATCGCTGTTACCCGCTGGAGGGGCACCTGCTGTGCCACCGATGCCATCTGCACCGGTTAAAGACCCCTTTGCCGCCCCACCCGCCCCCGAGTTACCCCCTACATGTCACTGAACTGTGAACACACGGACTCACGCTGAAGAAGAGAGCGGTGGAACGACAAGCAAGAGGAGATAAAGACAGAGAAGTCTCTGTCCTTCCCCTAAACAATAAACAGGGAAATCAGTCTACATATTTCCACTTGTTTAGGGTTTATATGACCAACCAGGGAGGCTTTTATTACTACTTTCATCCCTCATCACCTTCTTCCTCTCACGTTCCGGTCTCGTTCGCCGTATCGAGGGGTTTTCGCTCCGTTCGGGACCCAGCATGAGGTCTTCAGCACTGCCGCAGGGGAACGGAGGGCGACCCGTGCCTGTTTTTCCTCCAAACGTGACCTCTGAATGCCAGACGACAGCACTGAACACACATACAGACTGAGATTATGACTTCCTGTGCCTTCATCGAAACTCCTGCGTCGATCAGGCCGTCACCTCACTCACTGCCTTTGACATGCACCATTCCTGTATGCGTGTGTCGTGCCGCTTTTTGTGCCAAGCTGTCCGGGTGTTTAAAGGGACATTTTACCAAAAATGAATCATTTATTCACCCTCATGTTGTTCCAAACTGGTATGATTTTATCTTCCATGGAAGACAAAAGACATTTATTAAAATGTCCTTTTCAGCCAAGACACTATTGGCAAAACCATTGTTTTTCATTCCCTGGTTAATTTTGAGATTTTAGGCTATTTTGTGTCCATAACATGTTTTATTTGAAAGAAAACATCCAAAATACACATTAAAGTTAGTGCTGACAAGTCGATTAATTGCGATAAATCACATTTAACATAAAAGTTTGTGTTTACATAATATATGTGTGTGTATATATTACATTTATATATATATTATATATGTTTGTGTATACACACGTATATTTATACATACATAAATGTTGTCAAAACGATTAATTAAGATTAATTGCATCTAACAAAAGTTTATTTACATAATGTGTTATAATATGCTGTGTATTTATTATGTATATATAAATACACATGCATGTATATATTTAACAAAAATAGATTATATTTATATATAAAATATATTTATACAATATATAAATATATATATGTACATGTATACATGTAAATATTTCCTTAAAAATATATGCGTATATATTTTTATACATAATAAATATACAGAGTAAACATACATATTATGTAAACATACTTTTATGTTAGATGCGATTAATCACGATTAATTGTTTGACAGCACTAATACACACATATATTTGTGCAATTGCACATAGACACACATATATAATATATATACACACATATTATGTAAACATACTTTTATGTTAGATGCGATTAATCGCGATTAATCGATTTGACAGCACTAATTTAAGTGTTTAATTACAGTTACAATGCATATATTTAAATGCTGTTTTTTTCAAAATCGGACAACAAAATAACAAGAAATTTAAACTAATGCAAATGAGTGTATATTTAATTAGATAATGCATTATTTTCATATTCAAACAACTTTTTAGAAAACTTGTAATTCAAAACTATTGTCTCAGTGTACAGTGAATAATCAACTGTGGAATTATAGTGACATCTGTTTATTTTTTAACCTGTAGTGTCTTAAATTGTCTATGAATTGTACAGGTTTGGAATGACATGAGCGCGAGTAAATAATAGTGAACTGTCCCTTTAAGCATCAATGAAATGCCTAAACTAGTGGCGGCAGTGGACCGAACGCTGATGCATTGCTGGCACAAAGGTGGAATTTTCTTCACCATGTGACGTCATGAAACCTGCTGCATATAGCAGGACTAACAAATGTATATTTTGCAGAAGTCTGACATTGAATCTCTCTGGCCGGAGTCAGAGAGGCCGTTACGACCTGACACCAGCACAACGGGGGTTGGATCTGTGAACACGGAGGATCTTCTCCGCCAAACTCTTATTCGTAGTACTCTTCAGACACTGGTTTGTCTCTGGATGAGGTGCCTTCCTGCCTTACATATTCCTTAATGTAGAGGAGACGCACTGTAATGTGTCTCAGGAGACTCTGAAGGGACTCTGATGTACGCAGGGGTCAAAGTTCAAGCCTGGATTTGCTGGATTCAACCAGGCCAGCCAGAGACCACCTGCATTTGTCCTGCAGTCAATTTTTGTTTGTGTGTGACCCGGTGCCTGAACCAGCCGCGATGCAATGAAGCCACAAGCAGCAGAACATTTTGCACATGTCAGAATAATAGTCATGAACACTATAACACACGTAGAAAAGTCTGGGAATGATGTTCACAAATGAAAGCTCTCTTATATTTTGACTAGATTCACATAAACGCTGGAAGCTTATTGCATTGCATCTGATTAGGACATGTTGTGAGTGTGTACGTCTGTGTGTGTGTGTCGTTGTGTATATGTTCATGTACACTAGTGGCTGGGCCACTGTGTGTGATTGTGTGTGTGTCATATACAGTAACCCTGATAAGTATTTAGACACTTTAAAACGTCTGAACGTCATTGCATTACACTCTTAGGAAAACAAAGAGGTTCTATATAGAACTCTAAGGTTCTTGACTCACTTTATGCCAAAAAGGTTCTATATAAGGAGAAATGTCTTAAAGGGGACCTTTTCACAAGATGTAATATAAGTCTCTGGTTTCCCCAGAATGTGTCTGTGACGTTTCAGCTCAAAATACCCCACAGATCATTTATTATAGCTTGTCAAATTTGCCCCTATTTGGGTGTGAGCAAAAACACACCGTTTTTGTGTGTGTCCCTTTAAATGCAAATGAGCTGCTGCTCCCCGCCCCCTTTCCAGTAGAGGGCGGAGCTTTAACAGCTCAACAACAACAAAGCTGGAGAATCTCACGCAGCCAAAATGAGGATTGTCAGTAACGGTGTTCAGCCTTACATTGTTCAAACCGGAGTCGACACTGATGGAGAGACTCAGGAAGAAGTTACAACTTTTAGAATGAAACTGAACATTTCTGAATGGTTAGTGGATAAATTTATGTAGTTGCTGTGGAGTTGATTCAACTCATCCACTAGCATGTGCCGTCATGTTCATCTTTTGTGCAAATCCAGTGTTGAATTGACCCTCGTTTGTGAAGCAGTCCGGCGTAAAATGACGGCATGATAACAAAACTCTACTGCAACAACTCTTCCTCTTCTCTAAAACAGCCCAACATGGCCTCACCCCCTTTGCTGTGTGTTCTTGGGGGCGGGGTTTATGTAAATTTTAGGGTTAGTGATGTCACCAACCCAGGAAGAAGCGTGTTGTAGTCCTTAAAAAGTGATTTCTGTAAAAGAAAATATCTCCCTTTGCATTGAACTTTGAGTGTCGTAACTTTGCAGAAGTTGTTTATGCTCAAACAGCAACATTACACACAGTTTAATTCATTAAAACTAAATCTATAATGATTTCATGATGGAACCCCTATATATGAAGTGCCTGACAGAACCCTTTAAGGTTCCATATAGAATCTTTTCTTCTAAGAGTGTAGACAAAATATCAATGCAAATGTCATTTATTATAAAGGAAGTTGCACAAACACTTTGGACACAAAAAGGAGTTTGTCTTTGAAATAGTGAAACAATAGATCTAGTCAGTATTGTGTGTGTTTGAGGTTAAAACTGACTTCATACATGCACTAAAATCACCAAAACACCAGCTGATTAAAAACACTGAGGAAGATCCTGCAGTATTTGATCACATTCAGAGCGTTTTAAGCAGGGCATAAATGCTTGTCAGGTCCGCTGTACACACTTCTCCTGTTCCACACAGACGTCTGCTGTGATACTACTGACAGAAACAGGCTGTATGTGTTTCCTGACCTGAGAAGATCTGATGGAGAGCGTTGTTTCTTAAATCCAGTGATTTTCTTATCTGCAAAGCAGACTGATGTACTCATGTGAAGATGTGTGTTTGCTGACTGATTACTGTACCGGAAGCACATAACGTCATCTTGACCTGGTTTTTGGTGAAAGAGGTTTCCCTGCAGATTTAGCCAAAGGAATGTTCTGGATTAACGTACAGCGTCTGTGACATGACGTCGACTCCCAGAGAAAATCATCTTTTTTTTTACCATGCATTTTCTGTGGTAATCGACAGCATGAACATTCAGTATAATGACAGAATATTCCTCTAAACAGTTCAGTAACCTCTGATTTTTCCACTTTCAGATCATTCCCGCAAGTGTGTTGTTTTTTTTTTTTTTTAAAGTTCTCCACGTTGTCTTAATCCACTTTTAAAACATACTACTATTGTATAGCACAAGGCTAGAGTCCCTGTAAATAAACAGTGTAGAATGTATTTCCTGCATTTATCGGAGATTCCATGAACGGTAGCTTTCCTTCGGTTAGTTCTTTAAAAATGCACATCTTACATTCTGTTGCATCACCTTTTTTATCGTACAATGTTTTGATTCCTAGATATTTCATAAATAAAGAAAAAGCAAAGTAGATTTATTTATCTAAACGTGAAAAGTTTAAAGTTATTTAATGTATGAAAAGTCTGGGCGTATCATTTAACCGTAGATTTATGTAATCTGCTTTTTCAATAAAGTGGTTTTTGTAGTTAACTTAAACTGTGTGACTGTGATTTTATTTGTGTGGAACCTTCATCTTCAAAACTGTATTGAGTATTGAATTCATTTCTAATCATTTTAAATAACCAGCTAATATTCATTAATATTCATTAAGAATATAGACAAACTTTATTTTACAGTAATTGTCTAGATTAGCAATATGTGGGTAATATATTTTTTTGTAAATGTTGTAAACACTATCTTTTTTAACTCTACATTTGTGCAGTAAAGTTAACTTTAAAGAAGATCTACATTTCGTATTTTCATTCAGTGAGATAACATGGAAAGTGTGCCATGCTTTAGGGAAGGATTTCTGTCACCTGGTGGAAAACAAACACTTTTAACATGAAAATGACATGAAATTACCACTATAACCAGTAGATGGCAGCAGAGGACCACTCGTTAGCTCATTTGCCATTTCCTCTCTCTTTTATCACTCTTTTTGTGTGTTTTGCTTTTGGATTTATTATAAAATGAATATTATAACAAATTTTAGCAATTTTATTACACTGAAGAAGTATAGCAAGAGTAGTCACAAAGTCTAATGCCATTTAGATGAAAGGAATTTCATTTAAAAAAAAAAAAACAGATTTTACAGTGGAAACTGTCTTGAATTGCTCTTGCATCATATTATGTAAAGTGCATTTATGACAAAGAACTACACAGATGCAGATATCATAACAATCAATAAATGCACAGATGTTTTCCTCTGTTTATAAAGGCTAAAGCTCTTCTAAAATGGGCCTAGTGACAACCCTGCTTTTTTGGGGCGTTAAAAAATGGTGCAAATACCAGTAAATTGACCACCGCAAATCTTAGTAAATCACTTAGCATGAATCATTTCAATACTCTCCTCCCAAATTTAGTGGCCTGACAGGGAAACTCCTACAAATTCATATGCAATAAGGTCAGCCACAAAAATAACTCATTCGCTAATAATAGTGTCTTTTAATAACTCCTACTTTTGAACACCAAAAGAGAGTTTGCGCTGGTGCAAGCTGTTAGTCTGGCACTTGAAAATCTTGAATGTATTTGTTTCTTTTATTAGATTTATTCAAATCAGCATCCCTAGAGCATGACATCACATCCCGTTGGTCATATGAAGTCTGAAGTGATTTTCCTAAGCTTTACTGTTGGGTGAGACCTTTACGCTCTCCGTTCTCTTCTGTCTGAAGTGTTCCAGTTTCCAGCAGTTTTCCAGCAGAAAAGTCTTGTTGTTTTGCAGTGGTTTTCCTGTGGCATCGGAGGGTTCGGTGTGTTTATTCAGCGGTGATATCAGCTCACTGTAATCACAGTCCTGCACGCAAACACTCGCCGCACCCTGATGTCTGATACTGCTCTGCCAACTCAGTTATGTTTCATTTACATATTGACATTGTCTCAGATATTTCTCTTTAAATTATTAAATTATTAGGTAACACTTTATTTCATTGGTCCACTTTAAATATTCTAAGTAACTTTGCAACTACGTCAACTAGCCGTCATTAGAGTATTAGTGCTTAATGTCTGCTAACACTTTATTTCAGACATTCTACTGACTATAAATAACTTTGCAATTACATTTCAACTTATTCTATAACCCTAACCCTAATAGTCTTCTAATACTCTAATGAGAGTTAGTTGACATGTTGTTGCAAAGTGACTTATAGTTAGCAGAATATCTAAAGTAAACTCAAAGTGTAACCAATTATTGCTCTTTTAATGTGAAGTTGCCATCAGCTTTTGTTTGATTGGTTTTGTGACAATAATCAGATCACAGAAATTATCATAATGAGTTTCTTCACTGAATCCATTCCAGCTGCTGTAGTGTTTTGAATGCTGCTGAGGAGATTTTAGGATTAAACACACAGTCTGAACATTAATTAGGTTGTAAAGAACAACTTCTTTAATCTCTGTGCTTTAATTCTAATCTGTGTTAATCTGGGTTTACATATGCAGAAATATACTAGACATATAAAATGAATAATATAAGAGTGAGTGAGTGCATGTGTATGTGTGTGTGCATGTGTGTGTGTGTGTGTGTGTGTAGCTTTAAGTCTATGGATTAAAGTCATTAAATGTAAGTCTATGGCGTGAGTCCATGAAGTCTATAATCATGGCAGACACTAAAACTGCTGACAAAATACGTGAAATTTCCTCTTGAAAAGCCATGAATGATTTGAACAGAAGAGGTGCTGAGTTCATTAGCTGCTCGATGACAAACAGCAGACGAGTTTTCATTTTAATGAGACTCTCACTGTGTTTTTCTGTTTGCCTTTATTCCTGTGCTCCAGTTCATCTGTTATCCTTGAGAAACACAAATCTGATTAATTCTATTGAATGTACTTCAAATCTTAAAAGTATATTTGTGATTATGTAATCTGTAGTGTTATTTGATATTTAAACATTTTTCATGTACTGAATTGTAATTCATTACAAATGAGTGATTTAAAATGACAAACAAGTTTCAATAGAAATGACAGTGAAGTATATTTTAGTTGACCAGAAATGCTTCTCAGTTCATTCACCAGCACACTTTAACCATATTTCAAAGACAATAGAAGTAATTATGACATTACATAAAAAGATGTACTAAAAAATCCTATTTAAGTGGGTCAAAAAAAACCCAAAACATTATTTCTGTAATAAGTGCTCTTTTTAAAAGCATGCTAAAGTGAACTTCTTTTTCACAAGGGCATAACAAAACTTTCTTTGTTTTGGAGTACATATTTAACATTTAAGGAGATATTTAACTAAATTTGAGTTGTGTTTGCCCATGCAAATCTCGCTGTTATGATGCAAGGGTGTTCTAGTCTGTTGCTATGCTGTTGCTAGGTGTTTGTGCACCCTTAAGCAGGGTTGGCAAGTTTGTGGTTTTCCTGCAGAATTGGGCTTTTTTAAAACTGTTGGTGTGGGTTCATTTTTTTCTCGCAGTTTAAAGGTTTGATGTTGCATAAGTTGAATTTGACTTAAATGCTTGTTTTGAATATTTTACATTCTACCAATGATCAAACTGTGCTATATATGATGAGTTTTGTGAGGGAAGAAGGTGGCCTGGTCTGATGAATCACGTTTTCTTTTACATCACGTGGATGGCCGGGTGCGTGTGCATCACTTACCTGGGGAACACATGACACCAGGATGCATTATGGGAAGAAGGCAAGGCAGAAGGCAGGGCATTATGATGCTTTAGGCAATGTTCTGCTGGGAAACCTTGGGTCCTGCCATCCATGTGGATGTTACTTTGACACGTACCACCTAGATCATGTACACCCTTTCATGGAAACAGTATTCCCTGGTGGCTGTGGCTCTTTCAGCAGGATAATGCTCCTGACACAAAGCAGAAATGGTTCAGGAATGGTTTGAGGAGCACAACAATGAGTTTGAGGTGTTGACTTGGCCTCCAAATTCCCCAGATCTCAATCCAATCGAGCATCTGTGGGATGTGCTGAACAAACAAGTCTGATCCATGGAGGCTCCACCTCACAACTTACAGGACTTAAAGGATCTGCTGCTAACATCTTGGTGTCAGATACCACAGCACACCTTCAGGGGTCTAGAGGAGTCCATGCCTCGACGGGTCATGGCTGTTTTGGCATCAAAAAGGGATCCAACACAATATTAGGAAGGTGGTCATAATGTTATGCCTGATTGTATAATGTAAACAGTAATATCATGTATGGGATTGGCATGTTGAGTTTTGATATTTGGGATAGGGTCACTAGTTGTGGGCTATTTTTGATTGGTCTTTGGGCTGGTTTTGTCACACAGACCTGAAACTTAACTCTGAAACTCATGGAGCAGATTTTCCATTTAAAACCGGGTTTCTTTTTCAACAACAGTGTCGGGGCTCCAGGCCAAAGGACCACCCGAAAACTCTGGATTGGCTCTGCCCACCCACGCTCCTCCATGCAGCGAGCTTTACATAACATGCGGGTCCGTGGGAACGGCTGGCTGCAGAGAGCATGTGTCCGGCGTGTGTGGTTGTAAATCCAGCCGTGACGCTGGGAATCATCTCGGCCATTAGATTGATGTGTAATTCGATCACAGGACTTTTTGTTGCTCTTGTTGTCCAAGATTGAATGATTACAGTTGATCGCATGATAAGATCAGTTCAGTAGCAAAGTTTTCCATGAGTCTCTCTGGCCTTCTGTGACTTCTGTGATTCGTCAAACGGTGGTCTGGAGTTTGAACGATGAATGAAAGTCCATGAGGACGGATGAAATCTGGTGCCAGTGACCTCAAGATCTGTCAGATAAATACAGGAATGATGTCAAAGGCTGTGCTCAGAAAAAAATAGCATGTGAAAAAATGATGCAGTATTCACTGAACAACATTTCAAGCAGTAGCATATGCAACATTTCTGTCTAATCATGATGTATGTTTAAATCAGCAAGTAGTGTCTCAAAATAAAATAATACTATTTTTTTGTTGTATTTTTTTTACTCCAGTGTTGTGAAAAAAAAAACGTCTGGAGTGCTGTCAGTTTGATTAAATAGAGCCAATAAAAATGCAGTTAAAATGAGTTTATGAAATAATAAAGCAGTGATGCAGTCATGGTGTAAATTACAACAAAGATTCTCCATCACATTGAATTTAATATAAATCCCCCTGTGAGCTCTTTCATTTATATCAATCTATATCAAAATTCATATAAATCACACTGATATCACAAACAACATCTGTTTAAAGAGAGCAGCTGTATGTGGACATGACTGTGATTCTTATATTTCTCCTAAATGAATGAAAAGTTCATATTTCTTCCAAAAACAAAACCATGTTTACAGGGTTAAATGTTTGAGATTGACTAAAAATATTCAAACACTAATATGTGAAAAAATGAAGGAAATAAAATTAAATCATTTACTTCCATGCTGTAGAAAGGGTCCAAATGATGGAAATATATAATATACATTATATATATATTATTTTTATTATTAATATTAAAAGTAATATTAATTGTATATATTAATAAATGTATATATTATTTAATATGTTTAATATTAATTTTGCTTATACAAATAATTATATAAAATTTGTAAAAAAAAAAAAAAAAAGTACATTTCTGGTAAAATAAATATAATAAAATGTATATATAATAATTATATACACAGTCTTTTTATTTTTTATTATGAATAATAATTTAATAATTTAATAAATAATAATAATGAAAAATATTATATATATATATATATATATATATATATATATAATTCATAAAAATAATATTAAATGTATACATTAATATATGACTATATGATTTAATATGTTTAATATTCATTTTTGCTACTAAAAATAATTATATTAAATTCTATTAAATTTGTATAAAATGTATGTTTCTGGTAAATAAATATAACAACATTTATATATAATAATAGATATATACACAGTCTTTTTTATTTTTTATTATGAATAATATTAAATATTGGGCCTATATTATATTCATTTTATATAATATTCATTATATATATATATATATATATATATATAATTATTAAAATTATATTATTCACTCAGTCGTGAAGGTTGAGACCCCTGGCCTGAGGTGAGACAGAATGTTTTGCTATTATACATTAATGTTCAGTGGTTGTTCAATAGTTTAATAGTTGCTCAGTTTAACATACAGTATTTTGTACACAAGTGAATGGCTTCATACGTCACTAGAAAGCACATCAGATATCAGTTATTGAGTAAAAATAACGAAGAAATGTGACGGACGTGTTCAAACACTCTCATCTCACATTATGGCTCGGTTGAACAGGAGACTTTATTGCTTTAAGGAATTGGTCCCTATTAGTGGAAAATGCCAGATCACCATCGGCTCTTGATGACTATTACAGTTTTTAGTCTTGTTGCCACGGTAACTGCATTGACTTTCAAATTGTTTTGAGGATCTGATATGTTAATTCATTTTGCTTACCGCCAGTTTTATCTCAGCTCAGATGAGATTTCAGAAATCATTCTCTTCCCAATTATTATTTTTCTTCCAGGAAAAAGCCGGAAATAACCAGGCAGGTGATGTTTGAAGTGAAAGACATGTTGCCAGGCAACAAGCACATTTTACCCTGATCTGATCTCTCTCTGAGCTTTCTCTCTGATCTGTCAATCATTTCATCAATGCAGGAATTATTTACAGCTCCTAAACTCATGCGATTGAATGTTTCTGTATGGTAATATAACCTACAGTGAAAGTCAGGGTCTTTTATTGTTTGTGGAGAACATTTTCATTCACATGATGTTTTCCAGATGTGAGTTTTGGTTCTGTCTCTTCGTGTTTTGGGATTTAAGTGGAACAGAACACATCTGACCTTTGCCCTCATGATCCAAAGAGGAAACACTGGGAACCAGGGTACTGACTGACTGTTATGCATATGGACTTTCAGCGCCACCTGCTGGTCATGTCCTTCTGATCTGTTATGAAAATCAGATGCAGCTGATTTCTTCAGTTTCACTTGGGCTGTGTCTGAAATCACATACTTCCCTACTATATAGTAGGCGAAAAACAGTATGTGACAAAATATATATGTCTGAATTCACAGTACTCAAAAAGAAAGGGTCGGCAAAAAGTACCCGGATGACCTACTACTTCTGGTAAGATTCTGAAGTGTGCATACGATGGACTCTTTACTATCCCATGAGGCCATGGGAGACGATTTATGAATGGCAGAGATGCTGGTAGGTCACATGATAATGACAACATGGTGTCATGAGAAATCTGATCAAAAGTTGTTATTGTGATGCCTTGACTAATTATAACCTATTTCACTATTGTATGATGTTTATTACATTAAGTGCACAAACAACATGCTTGAAATATATAATGAATGCCTACTGCATAATAAAACAAACTGGAAATAGATATTTAATGCAAAAAACATATCTAATATAATATAAGCTAAGCTAGAAGGCTAATTGGGTAGATGTATGCTATGCTAGTACATAAGCTAACTAAAAAACAGTAAGAATGAGAAATGCTTGATTTCACAACCTATAGCTTCAGTTAAATACTACGATGAACCATGTAATTTAAAAGACATTAAGAAAGCAATAAGGTACGAGAGTGACTTATTCACGAACAGCGCTAGCTTCAAGTACTGTATTGCTTTTATAAAATGGTTACCACACACAATACAAATATTAAAGCCAAAAAATATGTATCAATGCAACTTTCATGAAGTAAAATCATGAAAAGCCTTCCTCCGCCAGAAAAAATAGTCCCTGACCGTGAACAGCAACAGAAGTTACATTATTACGCCATTAGATGGCGGCAAAGACTGTCTTTATGAGTGTGTCACTCAGTAGTGAAGACTTTTATATTGAAAAGACTGAATTGTTGTGAACACGGAACAAAACGCAACTGACAAATGCTTTGACTAGCGCTGTCAGTCACGGGAAAACCCCTTAACTGTTAAAAGGACAAGATATCGCAGCGGACATTTAAACAGATTTTTTTATTATGAACATAGGACTGACCTGAAGAAAAATGCTAAATCTGAATGCAGGTAATAAAATCACTCACTCGATCTCTTTCTCACAATACTCTTCTACATAATACAGTAAGCTTCAGTGAACAAACAAGAGTGGTTGCCAAGAGTGGTTGCTAAGGGTGTTGTGATACACAGAACTGCTGGGTGAAGCGGTCATAGCCATGTTTTATTGTGAATAAAACACAGTTATTGACCAATCAGAATCAAGGACAGGAACTAACCATTTTATAATGGTCATTATAATGCATTTCAAATTATATAAATCATAATGCGATTTTGCAGGAATTATAATCAGCCGCTAAAAATACTACCATTATATAAGTGACTTAGATTGCATTCAATGTTGCATTCATGCATAGTGTTAGTACTATTTACTGTTCAAATAGTGCTAGTTTTATCTGAATCATAGCCAAAGTCACAGAAATTGTGCAAAGTGATTTATTTTGGGAAAAAAGATTTCCACTTGTGATGAAAACAGAAAATTTCATGAAGTATAAACTGGTGCTTCAAACGAGGGATATTTCAGAGTTCGGTGTAAAACAAAGATGGTAATGTTTCTGATTTATCATTTTTTTTTATTATAATGATAAATTAACACAATACTGCCTATTTATGGTTGTGCAATAATGGTTTAATTGTCTGTTAAAAATACACCGCATTATAGTTTCAAAATGTTTTAAAATCTAATTAAAAATGGTGCAATTTTGAGGCAACCCTCAGTTTTCAGCCTTGTTTTTTGGGTCGTGTGCTTTCAGAAGGTTGCTGTGGTTTTGGGGTGCAGCAAAGGATTCTGGGGAAAGGCGAAGCTTCTCTTCAGGGTTCATTCAAGCGAAGTTCTTCTTGAGGAAGTTGATGAGGCCGTTCGTGGATGAGTCGTGAGAAGTGACCTCGGCAGAATCCTGAAGCTCAGGTTCGATCTTCTTTGCCAGCTGTTTCCCAAGCTCCACGCTGAGTTTAGAGAGAATATATAAAAAATGTATAAAATATATGTAAAAAAAAAAAAAAAAAAAAAAAAAAAAATATATATATATATATATATATATAAAAATAGGGTTATTATAGTTAACTAAAACCATAAGAAAACATAAACATAAATTTATTTTAATTTATCATTGTCACGTTCAGTTGTTGTTTTAGTTTCGTTTTCATGGACTTTTCGTTTGTTTCCTGTGTTTTCATTGGTTGTCATGGTTACTCATTGTTTCATTGATTTCTCACACCTGTTCCTTGTTTAGATTATTATTCTCTGTATAAATTGCCCTTAGTTTGTCTGGTGTTGAATGTGTTGTAGCACACAGTTGAGTTGTTTCTCATGTTTGTTTATTCTCTTTTGGTTTTATAAAATAAAGTTACGCCTCTTCTTCCTTATCATGACCATGACAATTATTCTGCAGGGTGCTAAGAAAAAGTCTTTCATTTTAATTTAGTTTAACCTGATGTACTAAACAATAGTGATGGGAGAAACTAAGCTTTTTGAAACTCAGAGTTTACTTCACAAAATGATTCACTGTTTTGAAGCGCTCAAAACGCCACATGCTGGTGACCCCTGCTGGTCAGAACAGTGTAAATGCAACGAAAACTCAGCCCAAACATGCATAAAAACACCTTTTACAAACCAATTACAAAATGTTTTCTTGAAAGGTTAATCTATTAAATGAAATCTACAAATCATCAAACACCATTAAAAATGAAGTGTCTGTATAATATGTGCTCTTTTATTAATTTGTTGGGCTTGTTTTGTGTGTTTTATGGAGGATGTGGCTAATCAGGCCAATAAGAGACAATTAACTATACTCGTCTTATTTTATTATACAAATGTGCTATTACAAATGTCTACAACTTTATAAAACTGATCCGAGATCAGGTAAAAACCATATAGACACTAGTTTATGGGTTCACTGAGATCATCGCCCCCTAATGGTGAGCGATTGAAATTTCGCAACTTTTCAAAACAGTATGACAAAACGAAGCATCGTTTACTGAAATCACGTGACTTTTGCGGTTGAATCGCGCTCTGAACCACTGATTCGAAACAAAAGATTCGCAAAGCCTCACAAAGAGTGTTTCGAAAACGCCCATCACTACTAAACTAACTAAAACTGAAAAATTAATAAAAACCATATGGGAAAAACAAAGTCGAATAAAAATGACAAAAACACAAATTACTAGAATTTTGACAGAAATGATAATGAAAACAGAAATTACAAAAAAAATAAAATAAAAATAAATAAATATTAAAACAAACTATAACAGTATTTCAGTTATACTAAAATAACACTGGCCTGGTAATAACACATCAAAACTAAATGTATTTCATCAGATTCATGCATTCGTTGACTCACCCCCACTGATCAAAACTGTTAATTTCCCACATGACGCCCTGAATGAAGATCTTGTGTTCATACATAGCTGTAAAGAGAGGTCTGAGGTCAGGAACCTGCACATCTGATGATATCTAATACTGTAGAGCATCAATAAAACATTTAAAACAGCTTTCAACCCACCAATCAGCACGCCCAGAGTATACGGAGACAACTTTTTGAAGATGATGGAATTCGTTGGCTTGTTTCCTTGGAATACCTGGACAGAAACGGATGGATGATGTTACCTGCTACTGCAATACTCAGAATACAGATGGGTTCAAATACAGATGTAGAACTACTTATTGTATACTGTGTAATATACACTGTATGCTAACCACTATTTTTAATAATATTATATTTGTACATTATTTTTGCACATTTTTGTAAATATGGGTATTCTGCGTATACAGAAAATCCACATACTGTTCACATTATACATGCTGCAGAAATTTTAAGAGCAGTATGGTCGTGTTTATGGGCTGTAGTGTGTTTTGTGTCCTGTAGAGGTCAGTATAAGCCAGTGGTTGACTTTATATTCTCACTTTGTGTGGTAGAATTTTCTCAAGTTTCTCTCCACTCAGTCCTCCAGCTTCCAGCTCTTTCTTTGCCTCTTCTGTCGTCTTTCCCTTCATCAGAGCCTCCGTCTGTGCCAGGAAGTTTGCCACCAGGATCTACAAGTCAAGTCACATTCATTTATATAGCGTTTGCTTCAAAGCAGCTTCACATTACAGTGATAAAACAGTCTTGATAATAATAGTGACAATTCTTGTTTTTTCAGTGGAATTATTACAGTTTTTTAAATTCATGTGGCTTGTAATCTTGAATTAAAATAACCTCCTTTCCTCTGATGACATGTTTACTGGCGAGAGGGCGGGGCAACTTGTCACTCACATGAGATCCACCAATAGCAAATCATAACCATCCAATCAGTTCCACACGAACAAAATCAAGCCCCGCCCTATATTTGTTTTTTGTTCCAGAAACCATTTCACTTGGTTATTCATTACAATAGGAAAGAAAAGAACTTCCATTTCATGCCGACTTTAATGTTATTAATTATGAAACAAATTCAATTTCAGCTATAAAGCAGCTCTACAGAAGACAATAGAGTCATTATTCAGCTTAAGTTCATTCAGTGTTGATTCAGTTCAATAACAGAGTCAGAGTTAAGAAAAACATCATGCTTAAATCATAATTATGACATAAAAAATCTAAATTATTACACACTAAGTCATTTATGAGATTAAATTAAACTAAACTGGAATTATGATTAATTACAACAAAATTTTGACTTTTTATGTCATAATATTTTTAATGTCATAATTATGACTTTCAGTCATAATTTAAATTTTTTTGTAATAATTTAGATTTTTTTTATCTCATAATTATGAATTAGAATGTCATAAATTATGACTTAGTATATCAAAACTACACCTAATTATGACTTGGTCTTAGTATGTCATAATTATGACTTAGTACATCATAATTTTTTAATGCCATATTTATGACTTCTAATTTCAACTTTTTAATCTCATTATTATGACTATACATTATTATGATATTATCACTAATTATGACTTCGACTTTTTAAAGCCATGATTTCAACTTTTTTGTCATTTTGACTTTTTAATCTCATAATTATGATTTAGCATGTCATAATTTATGATTTAGTATGTCAAAACTAGCACTAATTATGACTATTCGACTTTTTAAAGTTATGATTTAAATTTTTGTCATAATTTTGACTTTTTAATCTCATAATTATGATTTAGTATGTCATAATTTATGATTTAGTATGTCAAAACTCGCACTAATTATGACTATTCGACTTTTTAAAGTTATGATTTCGACTTTTTGTCATAATTTCAACTTTTTAAATTTCATAATTATGACTTAGTATGTCAAAACTTGCAAAAGTCTTGCACTTTTAAAGTCATGATTTCAACTTAGTATGGCATAATTTTGACTTTTTATGTCATAATTATGATTTTAAGTCATAATTTCAACTTTTCATCTCATAAATATATATATAATATATAAACTTTTTGTTTCATAATTATGATTTACCAAAGCATGATTTGTTTTTATTACATGGCTGTAATGAGCTTGGCAACCCTGCAACTCGGTACCTTGTGGTGAAGGCTGTTTCTGATTGGATGTTGAGTCTGGGCAGGAATGAGGAAGTCAGCAGGAACCATACGAGTTCCTGTTGAGGAGACAGAAGGGTCACACAGATGCTTCTCATACCAAAACACACACATTCTGTATGGCAGCAGGTGAACCTTGGTGAATAAGCTGGTAGAAAGCGTGCTGTCCGTTAGTTCCCGGTTCACCCCATACGATCGGCCCGGTGTGATAGTTCACCTTGCTACCCTTAGTAGTGATGTACTTTCCATTAGACTCCATGTCACCCTGTAAAGTCACAGCATTAGATTCTCATCCCATTTATATTTCTGAGTTTTACTGTCATTAGGAGTGTGTAGCTCTACACCTGTTGGAAGTACGCAGCGAAGCGGTGCATGTACTGATCGTACGGCAGCAGGCAGTGCGTCTCCGCCTGGAAGAAATTGATGTACCAGATGCCCAATAGAGCGAGCAGCATGGGTGCGTTCTGATCCACAGGGGCCGTACGGAAATTAGTGTCCTGCCAGAGAGTTTATGCAAGCTTTTAAAAGATATTAACACAGCAAAGATGCATTAAATTGATCAAAAGTGACAGTAAAGATTTTTATAACATTACAAAAATTTCTATTTCAAATATATGTTGTTGTTTTTAACTTTCTAATCATGAAAGAATCCTAAAAAAAGGTTTCCACAAAAATATGAACATTGATAATAATCAGAAATGTTTGTTGAGCAGCAAATCAGCATATTAGAACGATTTCTGAAGGATCATGTGACACTGAAGACTGGAGTAATGATGCTGAAAATTCAGATTTGATCACAGGAATAAATTACTTTTTAATATATATTCACTTATAAAACTGTTATTGTAAATTGTAAAAATATTTTACATTTTTACTGCATTTTTTGAGCAAATAAATACAGCTTTGGTGAGACTTCTTTCAAAAATATAACAAAATCTTATCGGCCCCAAACTTCTGAACGGCAGTGTATCTGCTGGTCATTATACAAAAAAATTAGAATATTTTAATTGAGCATATGTTTATAGTTTGACACTACTAATGAAGGTCAAATACTGATAATGTCCTTCTTCAGTAATAAAACCCACCATCCAATGAGCTCCAGCCAACAGCTTCTCAAAATTCTCGTATCCTAAAACAGAAGAGGTCAGACAGACGCTTGAGAATCTCTCACACTCATTGGCTGTCTTCATGAAAGTCACATGATAACTCACCGATATAAAGTGCGATAGACAGTCCAATTGCAGACCATAAGGAATATCGTCCACCGACCCACTGGAAATCAAAAAATGAATCACAATACTGAGCAAAATATTTCACTGCATGTGTGATTTTTGTATTATTAGATGTTCAATTTAATGTGTTGTAAACATACAAAAGCATGAATTCAAATCCACATCAAGCTTTTCTTCACTTGAGCAAACATACAGTATGCTGAAGAGCTTATAGTGTCCATAATAAACGGGATAGTAAGGAACCTTGCCCTTTAAATATCAACAATGTGAGTAAAAGTAGCCCGTCGGCCTTTACAGTGAACCAGCCTTTGTGTGACCTCTGCTCGGATAAGGTCAGGATCACGAATAACCCTGAGGCGTGCGGCCGCGAGTCAGTCGAGAGACTCTGGTTACCAGCAGCTGCTGCTGTGAGCGTCCAGACACCTACTTCACAGGTCAAACCACTACAGCAAAAATAGCTCAGGCCCTCGACAGACCGACACTCACGTCCCAAAACTCAAACATGTTCTCCGGGTCGATGCCGAAGTCCTTCACTTTGGGCTGAAACACAGAATGGAATAAAGTTGGTCTGAGAACTTTAAAAAATCTGATGTAATATTTTCAAATGTCTGCTTTTGATTGATTTAATAGCACAATGAACTGTTATTTAAAAAAAGTTATGGAAAATGATGATATGAGCCCTTTACATGTAAACTAGAATGAACTTACTCCATTGGTGGAGAGCGCCACGAAATGCTTGGCAACTGCAGATTGCTGTGAGAATGATAAAAGCATCAACAAACACATAAATGCATGACACAGGCTCATCTGCATCATTGTAAGAGATGAGACTCACATCTTTGGCGGCCTGCAGGAACCATTCCTTCGCTGACTCAGCGTTAGTGATGGTTTCCTGAGTCGTGAATGTCTGAGGAAGATAAACAGACAACAAACTATTTCACAACATTATCAGTGGCCATATTTTTTCACAAAAAACTCAATATGATGCATATTATCAAATTTATTTCATTAGTAAAAGAACATTTAAAGAGGTACAGTATTATGCATAACCTTGCTGTTTGAGCATGAAAAAACTCTACAAAGTACCAGTTGCACTTCTCTATATCAGTGCAACTGTTTCTGAACTCCCTGAAACGCCTCTATTCATTGTAGTCTTGGGTTTCTTCACAATATTCCTCATTTAAATAATTCATATGCAGAATAAAGGGGCGGGGTCTGCTTGAGTTAGTTAGTAGTGTGTTGAAACTGGCGGTTATGGTAAGGGGCGGGACATTTTTCAAACACCAATCACAATACACTGCTCTAGCCAACCAATCAGAGCACAATGTGCTTTTCAGAAGGAGGGGCTTCATAGAGACAGGAACTAAACAGAGCGTTACTGACAGACTGGGAAGAGAGGAGCTGCAACAATAGAGAATATGAGGAAAATAATCAACATTCAAGCATGAAAACCTGCTCTAGTAGAGCACAAAAACAACATCAAGACTTTGTATAGGAACATAATAGGTTCTCTTTGTCTGTATAGAGAGATATTTTATGATGTTTATTTTCTCTGCTTGTTTGTGTATCTCTGCTAATGCTGTATAATATGTTCAGTTTGTGAATACCTTCGATGCGACGATGAAGAGTGTGGTCTCAGCGTTGAGTTCAGCCAGAGTCTTAGCGATGTGCGTTCCATCGATGTTCGACACAAACCAGACCCGAGGTCCGCCTTTAGAGTAGGGCTTCAGAGCCTCTGTCACCATTAATGGACCCTGAAACACACACAAAACAGTGCAAAAGTGCTCGGGAGTCCATGGAAAAGAAATACAGTGTAAAAAAAAAAAGTAAAAATAAAATATTTTATAATAATTAAATATATTTATAATAATTAATAATTAAATATATTTATAATAATTAAATATATTTATAAAATAATTATGAATAATAATATATAAAATAAAAATATAAAATATACAAAATAAAAGTATTATTAAAATAAATAAATTAAAACATTAAAAAATATTAAAATGAATAAGTAATAAATGAGTAAATATATAAAAATATATACTAAAACTAAATATATACTAAATAATATTTATAGTATACTTATAGTATTCATTTTTCACAATATAAAAAACGCCTGTTAAATTTTAGGATGGTTCTTGGCATCTAAAAGACTGAAAACCCCTGAGCACCAAAGCACCAAAGCAGGAGGAAAATAACAAAATCATGTAAAATATGGTTTTGATTTCACAAACCAGATCAGATCCCCCGATGCCGACATTGACCACATCAGTGATGGATTTCCCGGTGTAACCCTTCCACTCGCCACTGCGGACTTTCTGTGGCGGGAAGAAAAACCTGTGAGTTATAATAACATCCTGGTGTCACGTTTTCAATGTTTTGTTTTCATGGACTTTTACACTGCGTCTGAAATCGAATACTTCCCTATGCTATATATAGTAGGCGAAAAACAGTACGCCAAAAGAGTAGTAGAGCATACAAGTAGTAAAAAGTAGAAGTGCATACGCTGGACACTTTACTAGCCCACGAGAGAGGATTTATGAATGGAAGTGAAGCGACACAAGTGATGCTGGGAGGTCATGTGACAGTAACAACATGGTGGATATAGTACGTTAGAATTTCATTCATACTACACACATACTATATAGAACAGACTCTTTTAAATGGTTGCTAAGTAAATTCAAATTCTATATGGTATGAATGTGTGTAGTATACTACATCTGCCATGTTGTCATTATCACATGACCTATTACCGCTGTCATGTGACCTACGCTGTCAGTTGTGTTGCTCCATCAAATCATCTCCCATGGCCTCATGGGATAGTAAAGTGTCCATCGTATGCATATTTAGGTCATCCAGGGACTTTTCACCCACTGTTTTTTGAATACTATGTATTCTCTGACATACTACTCTTTTGGCGTAATGTTTTCTGCGTACTATATACTAGGAAAGAATTTGATTTTGGACGCAGTGTTAGTTTGTTTCTCATAATTACCTGTTTCCTTAGTTGTCTTCGTTACTAAGTATGAATTCATTAGTTGTCATGGTTACTCATTTTTCATTGATTTCACACACCTGATTCTTTGCTACGCCCAAAATCACATATTGTATAGTAGGTAATACGTTTGAACTTACTTCGCGACCATTAAAAAAGCATGTTCTCTATAGTATGAATGTGTGTAGTATGAATGAAATTCTAACGTACTACATTCACCATGTTGTCATTATCACATGACCTATTACCAATGTCATGTGACCTACACTGTCAGTTGAGTCGCTCCATCAAATCATCTCCCATGGCCTCATGGGATAGTAAAGTGCCCATCATATGCACACTTCAGAACATCACCAGAAATAGTAGGTCATCACCTACTTTTTTCAAATACTATGAATTCTGACATACTTCTTTTGTCACATACCGTTTTTCGCCTACTATATAGATGGAATTAGACATAGTCTGGCGCAGCACTATTGAGTTCACTCTGTATATATTTTTCCTTCAGGTCAGTTTGCTCATTGTCTGGTGTTGGATACACTGAACACTGTTACTGACAATCCTCATTTTGGCTGCGTGAGATTCTCCAGCTTTGTTGTTGTTGAGCAACCGAAGCACGAGCCGTTAAAGCTCCGCCCTCTTCTGGAAAGGGGGCGGGGAGCAGCAGCTCATTTGCATTTAAAGGGACACACACAAAAATGGCACACCCAAATAGGGGCAAATTTGACAAGCTATAATAAATGATCTGTGGGGTATTTTGAGCTGAAACTTCACAGACACATTCTGGAGACACCAGAGACTTATATTACATCTTGTGAAAAGGGGCATTATAGGTCTTCTTTAAATCCGCTACGCTTGCCTCGTCTTCTTCCTCAGTCCAAACTTCACACCTGGTCCTTGCTAAAACACTTTTTACAGTATCCATATCCACAGATAGACACTCACATGACAGAAGCCCTTCATCTTCTCCAGAACCTTGTTAACCTCTGGCATCACGTCTTTCCCATCCACGTTTATGGGTATGTTTGAGCGGTTCCTCAGGGCCACGTGGAGAACAGCACGACCCTGTAGCCGACACAATCATCATGCAATGCTTACATTTATGATTTATGCGTTTGCCAGACACTAATCCAATGCAACTTACATTGCAATAAAAATATACAGTTCAATCAAACCCATGACTCTGTTGTTGCTTGTGCATTGCTCTACAAGTGCATCTAATGTTAGATAAATTAAGAATAATTTATAGCGTATATACTAAGTTTCAATCAATAAATGTGTATGTCCAAACAGAGCTAAATAAATCCAACAAATGGGATGTGTATTTGGGCATGTGTTGATTTAAACCCAGACACACAAACATGTTAAATACCTCAGTGAAATTAATCTTTTCTCCTGAAAACATCTTGTCTCTGGAGGCTTCCACACCACGAGACTTTGCCTAGGAGAAAGCGAATCTTATTTACAAAGTACCATGTGAGGATAACTCTGTTTAATTCTGTTCAAAACTTTACCAGCTCCACCAGCATCTTCATAACCTCTTCGTTTATAAGGTTCTTGGAGTAATCCAGCAAAATGTCTCCTTCATCTGTTTTTAAAGTTAAGCTGTTAAAAGAATACAAACATCTGGCTTCTTCAGATGAACTCTTCCTTACAGATAAACTCATGCAAAACCTGTGAGACCAGATAACTGTTTACTTTCAGTATATACATTAGCATATTTTATGCCATTTTGTAAAGTGTACATTTTAAAAGTTGTGAATTTGAATGTGGGCGGGGTTTAATAATGATTGACAGGGTAGCTTCTTACTTCTGACTCCGCCCACTAAATTTACTGCATGATCTGTGAAGGTCAATTGCTGTTTTTAATGAAATAAAATGACTTTAAACTAATGATCCGTTTCATGCAGAATAGATAAATAAATAAATGAAGTACCTGAACTTTTGAAACCGATTTTTATCAGCCTCGAACATCTGCCTCATGTTGAGATTCGCGGCGTTTGATTTGTACCATTTCTCCAGATTCTGGAAGTTTGGGTCGCTTGTCAGTCCCATCGTGACGTGTATCGGACCGAACCTGTGTGTGTGTGTGTAAGAACCTCCGGCTGAACTGAACCCAAATGTCACAGATCCGCCTTATGAAGGGCGAAGAAAGCAGCTGATCTGCAGCTCAACACACCCCCTCACACACACACACACACACACACACACACACACTGGACCCCACTGTACATACTGTACACTGAGAGCACACTGTAAATCTGGGACTTATGTACCAAGTTATGGAGCTCACTGTAAGCATATCTTATACAGAGTATTATGTACATAATATATATATATTTTTAAAAAGTTTATTTTAAAAAAAATGTCCTAAAAGCACACGCACGCACACACACACTATATATGTAAATATTAGTTTACATTTGTGAAACAGTCGGAAAATAGCAACATGCTCCCCTGAGTGATTGTGGCGCCATCTATCTATCTGTCATGTGAAAGACACTGAATACTGTGTTTGTTTGAACACTAGAGGACACAGGAGTCCATCACTTCAATTACACTCTCTGTGGCTGCGTTCAGTAAAGTAAAGAAATGTAAAATAAAATAAAATAAAACAAAAAATAAAATAAAATAAAATAAAAAATAAATAAAATCAAATATAAAATAAAATAATAAAATAAATAAAAATAAAATAATTAAAATAAAATATATACATGTGAAAATAAAATAATTAAAATAAAATAAAATATAAAAAAATAAAATTAAAATAAAATTAAATATATAAAAAATATATGTATAAAATAAAATAACAAATAAAATAAGGAAATATAAAATAAAAAATCAAATAAAATATAAAACATAAATAAAATAAAAAATAAAATCAAATGTAAAAATCAAATAAAATATAAAACATAAATAAAATAAAATATAAAATAAAATATAAAAAAATAAAATATAAAAATAAATAAAAATAACAAAATATAAAATAAAAAATAAAATATAAAAATAAAAAATAAAAAAAAATAAAATAAAATATAAAATAAAATAATAAAATAAATAAATAAAAATAAAATAATTAAAATAAAATATATACATGTGAAAATAAAATAATTAAAATAATATAAAATATATATAAATAAAATACAAAATAAAATAAATCTAAAAATAAAATAATTAAAACAAAATAAAATATACACAATAAAATGTAAAAATAAAATATAATAAAATAATATGTATGTATATATATATATATATATATAAATTATAACAAAATATAAAATAAATAAAATAAAACGTAAAAATAAAATAAAAAATAAAATAAAAATAATATAAAACAAAAAATAAAATATAACAAAATCTAAACATAAAATAAAATAAAATATAACATAAAATAAAATAAACAAATAAAACAATCTAAAAATAAATAAAAATAAATAAAATATAACAAAATATAAAATAAAAATAAAATCAAACGTAAAAATCAAATAAAATATAAAAATAAATAAAATTAAATATATAAAAAATATATGTATAAAATAAAATAACAAATAAAATAACGAAATATAAAATAAATATAAATAATAAATAAAATAAATAAATAAATAAATAAAATATAAAACATAAATAAAATAAAAAATAAAATCAAATGTAAAAATCAAATAAAATATAAAACATAAATAAAATAAAATATACAATAAAATCTAAAAAAAATAAAAAATAAAATAAAATTTAAAAAATAAAATAAAAATAACAAAATATAAAATAAAATATAAAGAAATAAAAAATAAAATAAAATAAAAATCATCACCACTGTCATCAAATAAATAAAAGTAAACATAAATGACAGATAACCTGACAATGCATTCTTTATTTAACTGCATTTCTAATTTTAATTATTTAAATATTTAATTTCATTTTTAAAGTGCACGCGCTCTATGGTATGATCGGTCGCGCGCATCGCCTGGCGTGCCCGCTCGTGCTTGTGCTTTGTGGACGCGCGCTCGGAAGCCGCGCTCCGTCATTTCCTCTCTCCACAGACAGGAGGGTGGGGACAAACAGCTGGTAAGTGATGCCGTGATCCGACCGCCGATCGGGCTGTTTTTCACACCAATAAACGCCTTTCCCGGAGCCACTACAGGTAGGACTTGTGACCGTTAATTCCAGCCGCCCCGGAGCGGCCGCGAGCGCTTGTGTTTTGACGTGTTTGAGGTGTTTTTCAATCCGTGTCAGCGAGAGGTGCTAACGGCTAACTGAGATTAGCTCCATAAATACTGATGATTTTGTGTGAAATCATTTGAAACGTCAAATCGGTGTTGTTAAAAGAGTGAAACGACAGCAGGACACCATTAAAGTGTTATTTAAGCGACATCAGGCGTGTATGTGGGTCGTTAAGGGGTTTTGGTTCATCTGTATCAGCATTGAGCCGTTTAAACCTCATCAAATCTGCTGCAGTCGGACTGTCTGATCTTAATTACTCCAATTAACGACGTGATTAACTGCCCCCGGTGTCTCTAAATTAAACTGGGGCTGGAGACCCTTCAACGCCCTGAAAAGGCACTGATACGCTTCACTGCAGCCCTTTAACACCCTCATGACAGCCGACGGGTGACACACACCCAAACCCCATTGGCGATGGCTTAGTGATTTTCAGGGTGTTTAAGTGTCAGACACTGCTGGATTTGGGTTGAACTGGACCATCCTGAAGATCAGATCAATGCATGATCCTGTCATCAGTAATCAGACATCATAATCAGGCCATCTCCAGCTCTAGTGGTAGTTTAACTCTGGGTAAGCAGTGTTATATGTTTTGTTTTTGTTTTTCTGGAATGAGTGTTCAAGGCATCACGGTCTGGTTTGTTGAAATGAATTTAATGTGTCAGTCAGAGGATCTGTCCGAGTGTCAGGAGGATCCAGATTCCTGTAGTGGTTCAGCTCAGAATATTTCAGGATATTTATACTCAACTGCACACCCGTGTAACCCTGTAAGTGGCTTAAATTACACATTGCAGTGTGAAGTTAAATGTATTTGTCGCCTCATAAGTGAAAATGTTTCTGCTTTATTTTTATTGGATTTTATTTAGTTGATTTTTAATGTGCTTTAGCATGTTTCAGAACCTAAATTTTACATTGCGTGCAACATAGGATCTATTGTTGGCATTTATGATTATTTGTGCTATTTATTAAGCCAGTGATGCACTGTGGTTGGTGCAAACTATATTTATCTTCTTTTTTTTTTTTGCATGTGAACTTGCTCATGTTGGCTTTGGTGGTTTCATGAAGAATCCGAAGGTTCTTTATAGTGAAACAGTTCTTTAACCCTCTGAGCCCTTTGATTTTAGGGTCACACTTTTGCAGTCAAAGGTGATCAAACGGCTGCACAATTAATGGAATTTCTAATTGTGATTACAATTATGGATGTCACAATTATGTAACTGTTCCAAGGAGCAATTACACACACAAAAAAATGTCTGCTTACATCATTCTGCATGCTTAAGATGTTTTTTCGTTCTACAGGTTATCTTAAGGGTTTTTTTCATTTTAGTTTTAGTATAACATTATAATACCATTTATTCAAATGTGCATAGTTGACATTTGAGGCTTAATGCTATAGAAAAGCAATACTTTTTTCACGAAGATTGTTTTTAGCTTGTTTATTTTCATATAAAAATATGGCATGCAGTTGCTTTAAACAATGGTATAACGCTATTCAAAACATCATTCAATGTAAATTGTGATAATCGCAATTAATAATCGCAATTACAATTTCAAGAGAATAATTGGCAATTATGATTTTTGTCATAATCGTGCAGCCCTACTTTGAAATGTAATTTTTTCCCCCCAGGAAAATCAATGTAATACATTTTTGTTCAATAATATTTTTTGATTATTATTTAAAATTTTGAGCGGATTTTATGATACTATGCAATATTTATACAATCTTTTATGAACTATTTTTTCCATTAAAATTAATATAATTTTTTGGAAAAATGTAAAATTATTTTTCAATAATTGCAATATTTCAGATTAAAATAGAGTGAAGGCCTTTAACATTTCCGAATCATGTCCATGATTTTTTTTTTTGTGAGTTCACATAGCTAATGCGACAAAAGTCACCAAGTATCATCCCATTCAGATGAAGCAAAAATTAAAAATAAATTTGAAAATGTAAACTTTTTTTTGGTCAGTTTTGACCAAAGAGGCCAAGAGGGTTAAAAAATGTTCTTCACACTAAGAAAAAAATGTTTTTTTTTTTAAGAACTGTTGACTGAAAGGTTCTTTCGGGTACCAAAAATGGGTCTTCTATGACATTGCAGTGAAAACCTTTATTTTTAATAGTGTAGACTGGTTTCTTTTACTGTGTGTAGTGTTGTTTATGGTTTTTGAGGATGAGGGCATGTCACACAATCTGTCAATGTTGACTTTCTAATTTGACTAGGTTCTACCAAGTGACAGACGATTTTTTGTCTCAAAATACTGAGTTTGATTAGATATATGTTTGACGTCAATAACTAAAAATATGGAAAGTATTTCTCCTCCTTGTTAGTTGGTAAACATTTATTTGTTATTTGTATTTATCATGGTTTTTCCTGCTCTCTGTGACCAGTCAGAACAGACATGTGACCCACTAATGGAAACCACTGACGTACACTATTCACAAACTAAAAAAACAGCATTTTTACACTGTGTGATTGTGATCCTAATGGTTAGTTTCCACATTCCTCACCCTGGATTCCACAGAAGCCTGTGATTAGTTTGTTAGATGTCTGTGAGTAGGTCAATTACGCTCTATTCTGTGTGAACCTCATTGTGTTTTGCAACCAGGGTTTTCGTTAAGCCCTCTTTTGAAAAGTGCTGCGAGCAGACGGCCAGCCCCTCTGAGCTATTGTAGCCCGACTCTGGCAGTGGCTTCTCTGAGTTCATGTGGAATGTATTTCCTGTTTGGGTCCCTTCAGTTTGGGAATGAAAGAAAAAGCATGACTCGCTGCTTAATGGATGCTGCAGCAGCAGTACTAGTTATTTAAACAAGTGTTTTCTCATGATCGCCCGGAATGGTTTTTTTCCTGACCTGTTGACAATGCAGGAATATTTTTATAGTCTGGGAGATTTTGCACTATACATAACATGGATTTGACCTATTTATGTGTGTAAGATTTTTAAAGGGGACCTTTCACAAGATGTAATATTAGTCTCTGGTGTCTCCAGAATGTGTCTGTGAAGTTTCAGCTCAAAATACCCCACAGATCATTTATTTTAGCTTGTTAAATTTGCCCCATTTGGGTGTGAGCAAAAGCACGCAGTTTTTGTGTGTGTCCCTTTAAATGCAAATGAGCTGCTGCTCCCGGCCCCCTTTCCAGAAGAGGGCGGAGCTTTAACAGCTCAACAACAACAAAGCTGGAGAATCTCACGCAGCCAAAATGAGGATTGTCAGTAACGGTGTTCAGCCTTACATTGTTCAAACCGGAGTCGACACTGATGGAGAGACTCAGGAAGAAGTTACAACTTTTAGATGTTTCTGAATGTGGATAAATTTATGTAGTTGCTGTGGAGTTGATTCAACTCATCCACTAGCATGTGCCGTCATGTTCATCTTTTGTGCAAATCCAGCATTGAATTGACCCTTGTTTCTGAAGCAGTTCGGCGTAAAATGACGGTATGATAACAACACTCTACTACAACAACTCTTCCTCTTCTTTAAAGCAGCCCAACATGGCCACACCCCCTTTGTTGTGTGTTCTCGGGAGCGGGATTTATGTAAATTTTAGGGTTAGTGATGTCACCAAACCGGGAAGAAGCTTGTTGTAGTCCCTACCAGCCGTTTGTTGTTGTCGTTGTAACTTTGCAGATGTTGTTTATGACACACTAACTAAAGTTAAAAGTGAAATCATAATCAACCACCACTTTAAAGGTGCAGTAAGCGATTTCTGATTTTTGATTTCACCAAAACAAACACGCCCCATGCAAAAGGATCACATAATCTCGATAGCTCCACCCCTAAATTCACAAACATTCTATGTAACACAGGCACCTCCCCCCTAATGAGTGGACACGCCTCTTACTGCTGATTGGCTGAAGTGTGTTGTGTTGCTCGGTCTGATCCACTTTCAGCAGCGTTTCTCAGAAATCGCTTACTGCACCTTTAACCAAGTTTAGTGTTTTGTTCTTCCCTCTTATTTAAAATATTTTGATGGTTTAGTCAAATTTTAGTGTCATTGCAAGCAAATATCCCCTCCGGACATCACTTTTGGTCACTACTTAGAATCAAACCTGTGAGAATGATGCTTCAAGCATATGATTTGTTTTGCATTTGTTCCCAGATGCTTTGAAATGGTATTTCTGTATATATGTTACACATCATGCACAAGATGTACGGTGCATAACTGCGTCTTGTGAAACACAATCACGTCTGTTTCTTTATTTGACCAGTGTTTGGAATATGAGCAGTGGTGTTGGCTAATACTGTTGCTATGGCAATAATGCTCAGGTCAGCTGCGAGCCAGTGGCCAAACATGCTGTTTTCATGGAGTTTCAGTTCTCTTAAACTGAAGCCTCGTTCTTTGAGCAACTTTTGCTCTTATAACAGTCTGTGAATGTAAAAATGTTTTTTCTTAGACTTCTAGCTCAGTTGAGAGGGACGTTTCAAGGTTGCATGCATTTAGGTTTGGATACATCGAGAGCCAGAGGTCTGTGTGTGTGTGTGTGTGTGTGCGCTGCTGGCTGGGCCAGCGGGCTGAAAGATATCCCACTAACAAAGCATTCCAGTGTTGTTTCGGAATATGCTGCATTCTCTTGCTGACTGCTATTGCAGTTTAGAATGTCACAATGGAATCTTTTCATGGGGGAAGGGCGTGTGTGTGTTTCTAACAAAGTCAGATTAGCAGTTCTCACTCTTTATGGATTATTTTTAAGTACTAACTTTTGTCTGAAGCCGAACTTAAGTAGCCTAATCTTTTTAGGTGACGTTTATCTAAAAGTTTGCACTTTTTAAAAAAAAAAGTAGTGTTATAGAAGTATTGAGCTTTCAGCTTTTCAAGTTTTTGTTTTTTTTGGTGCTTTTCTCTTTTAGTGCCTTCAGCACTTTGAATTCTCAGTCTTTACTAAATGAATCACCTTAACTCACTGTAAAACAATCCATTTTCCAAGGCTGGGCATTAACACAGATTTCAAGAATCGATTTGATTCAATTCATGAGCTCTTGATTAGATTCTATTGTTTATATCAATTTGTTTGGGGGGGAAAAGTGTCATGAAAAAAAATGAGAGATTTATTCAAACATACAATAAATGTGACATCTTTAACAGGTTAAGTAAAAATATAATGAATATATAAAAATCAGATTTATTGCCAAACATGCTTACACACAGAATTTGTCTTGCGTGACAGAGCTCCAGTGCACAGAGAGAATGAAAATAATAAGATAAATACAGATAATAAAAATAGATAAGTACACAATAGGCAAAATATATGTATGTGTTATACACAGATTTCAAGAATTGATTTGATTCTTTTGTTTAAGCCCAAAGTATACTTTGGCCGTCCACGTGACATATTTTTTGTCATCAGGAGGCTTTAGATTCTACTGTGATTCCGATTTGATAGATTCGTTTTGAAAAAAAAAAAAGTAAAATAATACAAAATCATGCACTATACATGTCAGTTTTTCTTAAATAAAATCATTAAACTAAAGCTATAAACTATACAGAGAACGCTGGGACATTACTACAATATTAAAAGTTAAAATAAAAAATGAGTTCAAATTCTATTTATTTACAGCTGCACATTTTTTTGGATAAATTAAGAATCGTGATTTTTTTTTTTTTTTTTTTTTTTTTTTTTGTACATTTCTGTATCTGTCAACATTCCTTCTGATGTTCATTCATGTTTATTTTGTGATATAATTCGTAGTAGGGCTGGACGATTATGGCCTAAAATCAAAACCTCGATTAATTGAACATTTTACCTCGATTACAATTAATAAACGATTATTTTGTTTCTGTTTTTTTTTTTTTTGCCCTCATAGTTTACTGACAAGGTTTGTACTGTAAATATGATTGGGAGTGGGATATTTTTTCCTATTTAAAGAGTGATCTAACATAACAGCTCACTTTCAGCAGTTATTTTATCTATGCTTCATAACATTTCTTACAGATTTCTGCTCGTTGTAAATCAGTTAAAGATAAATTAGCACAGTACCAGTAATGTTACAAGTGATTGCGTCTGAATTAGTCATACCGTCTCTCTGTTCATTGTGAAGCTGTGGGTTGTAAATGGTTAGTCCAAAAGTAGAAAATATATGCTATAAGAAGTTTTGAGTTTCTAAGCTCCTTTAGTGATAAATCACTGGACAGCGCTGACTAGTTTCTGCCTTCCTCTCAGTGCGCGCGATCTTCATGTTTTGCGCAGTTACTGTCTGTGAGTGTTTGTCACAATGCAGCTGCGCGAGCACGGTAGCTCGGAATAATAATACATCCGTCTAATCGCTTGAATGTACAACCTTAAAACAAATTCAACTGACAAAGTTTATTGAAGACGCAAGGCTCACCGCTCACGCGCCATCACTGTGTTAAAATGGCGTTCACCTCCGTGTTTTGCTTGTATACCACTGACTGGACGGGTCGGAGTCATGTGGCTACACACGCGGTAATGTTTTTAAGGGGAAAGTATTAACAGGATTAAAAAAACGAAATAACCGACATGGGAAAATTACGTCGGTTAGAGGTTCTGAATTTTGGTTTCGGTTACTTTTCGATTAATCGTCCAGCCCTAATTTGTAGTAAGAGGACGAGATGATCGGTTCACATGCTTTTTTTTTTTAACTGAGGCCCTACAGCAATCTGTCACGCCACATTAAAGAGCAACAAAACCACATTCATTGTTTGAAATTTGTGATAAAATTGACAGGCTTTGAAATCCGAGACTTAAGAACAAAGCTTATTATATTATCATTTTACCATCCAAAAAAATGTAGGGTGAGACTTTGTATGATTCGATCAAATCCCAATAGATGAAACAAAGTTGGGTGTTACTTTGTGTTATGTACCACAATGGTGTCGGGTGGATGTGCTGTGCTGTTTTTTGTTTAGTTTTAAACTGAGATCATGATTCTCCGACTATTCTGCACTCAAAAACTAAAGGTGATGATACACGGGGCAACTTTTTGAGCAATGTTGCCAAGCGATGTTGCTTGGGCACTTTTCCATTGAGAATGGGCAACAAATTTCTGTCTGGATACGTTAGATCGAAATTTGTTTCCCTTTATCAATTGGAATTGCATGCTGTCAGTGTTTTCACAGATTTGCGTTTTTTGTAGTTTACACAGTGATGGTAATAGTATTGTTTTCAAAATTTTGCACTTTTGAAACCCATTTTCAAGAGTTTGCGTTGTAAGGCCCCCAAAACGCTGATAACGTGTAAATGAATGGCCAAAACTCACAAAAAGATTTCGTCGACTGAGAAACCAAAGACTGTTACGGAGTTTTTTAAATGAGCGCATGCGTAAGAACAGCCCCCCTCCTTCATAGCTCATTTCAAAGGAACGCCTCCCAAAACTCGTGCACGAGTATTGGTACACGAGTGTTTACCACCGGCATTCGCTGTGTCGTGTTTTTTGGATTCATTATGTCAGACTCACCGCAGGTAACTCATAATCTGCAGTTGTTACTCCTGTCTCCTGACAAAAACATCGCATGCGGCGCCTGTGGAGTGTGGAAAGTTACTGGAGCGCGCAGCCGCGCTCATCTCTCACAAGGAACGTCACGGCAGTGATTGACAAGCCAGAGGGCTGATTGGCTGATGTTTTTAAGGCCCTACCTCGTGCACAGATGATGTATATTAATATTATTCCTTTCAGTGCACCTAATAAATAGTCTTTTATCAGTTAGTAAAGACAGTTTCAAGTAATATTGCAAAAATGTATAAAACAAAACATCCTCTTTAGCACCTTTAATTTTGAACTCTCAAAGTGCACCTGATTAATGAATTTATTTTTACAATGTACAAAATTTTTTTAAGGGGGGGGGCCATGACCTCGGACCCCTTATAGATTGAGGTCCACCTGCTGCAAGCTCACAAAAACCTATGGGAAACACTGTATGATGGTATTCTCAAAATAATCTAACTATCTTCTTATTAAAATACCTACAATATGTGCTTGTAAAAAATTGTTTTCTTCAGACATTTTACGACCACAGTACACTTACATGTGTGCACATGATCAGGATTTTACCACCTCCGCCTCATTTTGAGCCAGGAAAAACCCTGTATCCGAACTATAAACTTTTATCCCAGTACTCCTGTGATTAATATGAATATTTTTAACACAGAAATAATGACACAGTGATGTTGAAAAGACTGTGAGGCTGTTTCATACCTATACATGACAACAGCTCTCTCTGGGTCAGCAGCAGCATCAACGCAGATCTGAATGTTCCGCTGTAATTTTGTCAAAGGTTTAATGAACACAGGAAAATCGTTGTCATTCAGGAATAATATCACATGGGTGTTTGAATCGAGATCGCAATCTTTTTATGATTAATCGTGCAGCTCTATATTTTTTGATATAATAATCAACACTCATGTACAAACATGCATATATTTAGCAAAAGTCTCCCTTTCTGAGGTAAATGTAACATTACGTGACATTTTACTGACATTACGTGATGTTTTACTGACGTCATTCCATGGTTGAAACACTGATTGAGTGATTACATGAGACATGATTCATTTCTGTATCTGTCAACATTCCTTCTGATGTTCATTCATGTTTATTTTGTGATATAATTCGTAATAAGAGGAAGAGCTGATCGGTTCACATGCTTTGTCCCTACAGCGAAATGTCACGCCACATTAAAGAGCAACAAAACCACATTCATTGTTTGAAATTTGTGATAAAATTGACAGGCTTTGAAATCTGAGACTTAACAACAAAGCTTATTATATTATCATTTTACCATCCCAAAAAATGACTTTGTTTCATGTATAGGGATTTGATTGAATCATAAAAAGTGGGTGTAACTTTGTATTATGTACCAGAATGGTGTCAGGTGGATGGAGAACAGGGATCTGTTACAGCAACTAAAGGTGGAGCTAGTTTTGATTCCAATTTATAAACCCAAAATTATTCTCTTTGAAATGTGGACTGATAAATCATTCAAAGTGAGACCATAAACATGTCGTAAATTAGAGTCCATTTTGATTGCATGTTGACTTAAGTATTAAAATAGAACATTGCGGGTTATCGCAATAAAACATAACCCACTAATATTCCAATCAACATGCAGTTATTTCAACTTTCAGTCGTACAGTTTTGGCTCAATATGTATTACCTCAGATTTGTAGGGATTTTTTCCCCCCTCAAATCAGAAAATCAGCCGTCCGTCAGCTCCCCGATGATGTCATTCGAAAAACAGGTGTTGCAGGAAGGACTCTCAGTTTCAGCGAGTTTCACAGAGGGTTCAGTTTCGCCCTCCGCAAACATGTCCTCGCGGGAAGCAGGGCTTTCCTCGACGTGCGCTGCGGGCTGTGCTGTTTTTTTTCATTAGCCAAAGCTTTTGAGGAACAAAGAGCACATTCTAAACTCAAAACAAATGACTTCTCTCACTGTTACGAGTTTATCCACGGCAGAATCGGAGCCATCAGGACTGCTTTTTAGTAAGCAGTGAGGTCATTCGGCATGAATGCAAGACTCTTTTGTTTTAAGCTTTGTGTTCACAGAGGTCACGTTGTTCCAAGTTTGCCAAAGGGCGAGAGAGGAAAGTCTTCCCTCAAATGTTTTTGTTTAAATGTTACATTGTTGTTTAATGATGGATCTGGGATTTCTTATGGGTTGTAAAAGTGTATGAGGAAATGCATTTGGCCTCTATCAATTAGTTGTCATTTGAGTCATAATGGTGTTTCAGATTTTGTTTGGGATGCCTGCATGTAGCCATGTCATTCCCAAACATTCAAACGCATCTTATTGCGATCGTGAAGTTTGAATTTGCGCCAACACAAACAAGATTTGAAAGCTGCAACATGAGAGTGAGCAAATGAGTTTTTATTTTTGGATCACTTTAAACGTTTTGTGCATTCCTGTACAAATTGTCCCAAATAGTTATGATCATACAGATTTAGATACTTGGTTTGGCTTGATATCTGGAAGTGCGATGGATTTGGATGGGGTTACGTGGGGTAGTTTCTGTTTGGTTTCTGAGGTAACCAGCCTAAACTCGTTTGCTTGTCTACTTTCCCTCGTGTCTAATTTCCTGAGGGAAGAAAACTCAAGCAGTCTTGTCTTCATTAATATTTTTGACTTCTGCTAAAATTGTGAAAATGTTCCATTTTAAAGTGTAGTATCTTCTCAACTCTGTATTTACCAGAATGTACATGCATGTTGTTATGTTTTTGGATGTTACCAATGGTTTCAAGTCATGTACTTCCATTATACACCAAGGTACTTAAAAGTATACCATGTAAATGCCTTGGTATGTGAATCTTAACCATTCCGTGCCATAGTATCACCATCTGATAGCATCACTGTACCATGGTACCACCATAAAACTCTGCGTTTTCATGTTGTTTAATAGCTGTGCCCTAATCGGTCAGAAGTCCTACTGTTAAAAGCTCATGCGAATAATTTAGGTGAGGTTAGGAATTGTTTCGTTTATGACCTAGTGATCTGTTTCATTCCATTGTTGCAGATAGACTACATGTTATTTTGAATATCGCTGTAATATTAAAGTACTTTTAAATGTCCTTGAATGTTGGAAAATAATGCTGTTTTAGATATACTACTTTATTATATATGTGAAATTAATTTGTCATTTTTAAATATCTTTATTTTGTGTTAAAGGGGACCTATTGTGCCCCTTTTTACAAGATGTAATACAAGTCTCTGGTGTCTCCAGAATGTGTGTGTGAAGTTTCAGCTCAAAATACCCCACAGATCATTTATTATAGCTTGTCAAATTTGCCCCTATTTGGGTGTGAGCAAAAACACGCCATTTTTGTGTGTGTCCCTTTAAATGCAAATGAGCTGCTGCTCCCGGCCCCTTTCCAGAAGAGGGCGGAGCTTTAACAGCTCATGCTTTGGTTGCATACATGGAGTACCTGTTTACCAAACAGAGCCATACACACAAGGCTAACGTTTATGATTGCTATCAAATGCTGTGAATGGTCTAATATTTTTAACGAGACTCTAAATAGTGTTCAGTGCTCGTCTGTGCAGCCAACGACAGAATGGCTAGCATGCTTTGCTCCAACTTTTGCCATGGCGTTAGAACTGGTACATCGTTTGCGCTTACGAAAACAAAATGGCGTGCCGTGGGTGGAAACGTGTAGATTTAGGGGTGGTCTTATAATAAGATCCTCTTCCTACGTCATAATGGGAGTGAAATCTGAGCAGCTCGTTTTTTCACATGCTTGCAGAGAAAGGCTTGCCAAAACAAAGTTACTGGGTTGACCTTTTTCACATTTTCTGGGTTGGTAGATGCACCAGGGACCCGATTATAGCACTTAAACAAGGAAAAAGTCCCTTGTTTTTGTCTTAGCTTTAATATATTTCAGTTTAATTTTAGTAATGTTAGTATTTCAACCTAAACTTACTTTACTAATTTTTGTTTATCTAATATTTTAGTTCAGCTTTATTTAAATATACAAAAGTGATTTTTAATAGTTTTTGTAAACAATAACAACACTAGTCCAAACAGAGATTTGTGCATTAATATGGCCTGAGCTCATAAACTCGTGGGATGTTTTTATGGTGTCTGGTCCAGTTCTGTTGGGTATCAAGGAATGTAAAATGTGTTTTGCTATAGGAAAAGTACAGGATAAAGCCAGATAAACTGGAGAGCAGGGAAATGTTTCACACATTTATAATCAAGCTTGCTCTTTAACACGCCTGTCGTCTTTACAGTTTTTCATCTGAATGCTGCATTTAGAAACCATCACAGCCGCAGAAACCATTTCCATCACAAAAATCACAGAGTCCTCAGACACCCAGTAGAGTTTTTATCCACGTCAGGCCTGCTACCGAGCCAAGTAGCAGAGATGGCCATCATTCCCACAATGCACTACGAGCGTGTGAAACCCGAGCCATGCTCTCTTTTGGCGTATAGCTGAAATGGAGTCATAAGTTGGAGCAGGGGTCTGAATTCAGGGGGTCATGCGCTGTTACCAGGCCTGAGACGCATGTAAAACAGGAATTCTGGAGAGATACTGTACGTGACTGATATGGAACAGAGCCTTTGTTTGTCAGGGAAACTTTGTGAGGATCTATAAAGGTATTGTTAGTTCTGGTATTGTTGCTGTACTGCTGTCAGATCCAGTTTCATGTTGGGATTCTTGTGTTTTCTATTGCTTCTCTTATTTTTGTTTAACTGGGTTGTGTAAAAGCGTACGGTACTGATATATGTTGACAATTATAGGCGCCATGCGCTGACATAAGCACATATGACAGCTGCATGCAGCACGTGTCGATATGGGGGTCTCTGCTGTGTGTAACACTTGTGTTGTGTTCGCCTGTTGTCCGTCTTCTGAATGGGATACTCCAGAAATAATTCCACAGACGCTCTGGAGTCAGTGAACCGCTTAAAGGTGCAAAAATAGATCCATAGAATGATATGTTATATTGATCCTTGAGAAGAAATGACATGGAACAGGCAGCTTTCTAGAGCAAAGTGACATGATTAATGTAATAAAGCCACTTTACAGTGATTTTACCACTGGTGTTCTTAGGCACAACATGAAGTGTGGGAAAATCACAGTAATGCATTGGCTTATGCTTCAATAAAATGGTGAAAATAGTCGTTTGACAACATCGTAAATTATGTATTATATATTTCTTTAGCCTCACTGTAGGCTGACATAAGAAACGTAATGATCAATGATTGAGGAATTTGTGTTGCATTTTAGTTTTGTTTTATTTTAGCATGCAAGAAGTTGCATCTCTGAATTAATTCCCTTCAAACTAAAATGAATAAATCAGCATAATTATTTAGGGCTTCTTAAGATAGACTAGTTGAGTTTTTTAATGTGCTAAATCAACTTTTTTCTTTCTTTTTTCAGCCCAACCCATTGGACCAAAGATTTAGTACTATTTAGTTAATATTTTAATAATTCTCTGACAGCCATTAGTGGTCACATGACATAAAGGGAAAACAAAAAAAATATATAATCTGTTTTACATTTTTATGATTTAATGTATTAATAAGTTTTCATTAACTCATGAACCCTCTGCAGTTCCATCAGGTAGAGCCCTATTAAAATACATTTTATTTTTTTCCAAATTCTGTTTTATCCGTTTTAATTTTTCTGGACTCTGTTTTAATGATTTAATCAAAAACAATTGAATTAATAAAAAAGCAACTTAATGTATTAATTTGTTTACAATATTAGGGCCCTATAAAATTCTTTGTATTTAAATTTTTCTGGTAATCAAATGAAGGCATAAAACATTGTTTTTTTTTTATTGTTTTTTTTTTATTGACTTTTTATTTATTTATTTTTATTTTTTTTCAAATTAAATGAAATTTAAATAAACCCTTTCTTTTTTTGGTAAAGTGCTGCACAACAGGTTTACAGTTAAAATTAACACATGGAGGAGAAATTGTGTGATTTATTCCTTTTAAAAATAAAGTTTTGAGTAGTTGTAGTAGTAGTTGTAGTAGTAGTTGTAGTAGTAGTTGTAGTAGTAGTAGTAGTAGTAGTAGTAGTAGTAGTAGTAGTAGTACATTAAGTCATAGGCCTACATTATACTGTACAATAGTAATACAGCATTAATATTTTTCTGTCACAAGTTGAACTGAACTTTTATTTTGACAGGCTGCCACGAAGAGCTTGAAGTTTGATTTAAATGTACCCACCTAATTTTAATTTATTCATCCAAAATTTGACAATTTCGTGTTATACAGTAAAATACGTTTTTTAATGAATGGATTTCTTGATTCTGTTCATGGAAATCATAGAGCTCTTCTCACGTACCCCAGATAAAACCCTCTGGATTCATAGAGTAATACTGTTAAACATAAGAGAAATCTAGCAGGCAGCTGTCGAACATCTAGTTTATCATAACTCATCCCCAAAATCAGATGTTTTACTGCAGCTTCAAGCTGGGTTTGTCTAATCAGATTTCCTCAAGAACTATAGCTTTTGAAGTGTGACGGTTTTTGGAGATTTTGTTAAACGTGTTTGCTCGGATTGGACAACCGACCAAAACCTGTCTGGAAAACATTTGTGGAATTCAGCTGAGCGTGTGCTGCCGGTTTGTCACTTTTGTAGAGTTTCCCAAACTAGCTGTATTTTACTGCAGGTATGATTGTCTGAAGGCTCATCTGTGTTATAAATGACGTCCTGATCTTCCTTTGACGTTCAACAAGACGAAAGCCATCCTCTCTGTCTGTGTCTTTGGGCGGATAATGATCCACCTTTCTGTGCGGAGGGGAACATTCCTGCGCTTCATTAGTAACAGATGTGAAGGACGATTTCAAAGTGTGTCCTGTGAGCAGAAAGCAGCGCTGTGCTGTGATGGGGCGGACAGTTGTGTTTTGGTGTTTTATTATTCATGTAAGGGGTCAGTTGTTTTGCCCGACAGGAACTGAGCAGCGGCTGGTGGATCATGGACAACAGCTGCCCGCGGCTCGATCGCCAGTTCTTCCGTTCCTACACAGCCCTGAAATACAACACAGCAGCCGTTTGGTTTAATATAGCGGGAACCTGTAGTCAGTAAATATCTATTTACCTGGTGTATATAATAAATTTATATATAATAATTATATTTATATTTAAATAACATAAAATCATAAAAATGCTATAGCCTTTAGAATTCAACGAACAATCCCTTTAACTGCTGTGTATCTGTGTGCATCTCTGGATAAATGTGTTTTGCAATTGACTTCTTGCTTTTGTGTACCTTATTCTGTTAGTTTAGGATCGTTGTGGTATGGAAGCTTGTTTCCGCCATAAATAAAAAATGTAATTGTGACTTATCTCACAATTCTGACTTTTTTTCTCAGAATTGCATGATATAAAGTGAAATTGTGAAATATAAACTCACAATTTATGTCCAATTGTTAGGGGAAAAAAGACTGCCGTTTTTTTTTCACTTCATAACATAAAATCTCACAATTGTGAGAAATAAAGTCAGAATTGCAACTTTATAACTTGCGATTCTGACTTTATATCATGCAATTCTGACTTTATATCATGCAATTCTGATTTTATCTCAAAATTCTGACTTTATAACTCAATTCTGATTTTATAACTCAATTCTGACTATAACTCGCAATTCTGACTTTATATCTCGCAATTCTGACTTTATATCTCGCAATTCTGACTTTATAACTCGCAATTCTGACTTTATAACTCAATTCTGACTTTATAACTCAATTCTGACTTTATAACTTGCGATTGTGACTTTATATCATGCAATTCTGATTTTATATCTCAAAATTCTGACTTTATAACTCAATTCTGATTTTATAACTCAATTCTGACTATAACGCGCAATTCTGACTTTATAACCCGCAATTCTGACTTTATAACTCAATTCTGACTTTATAACTTGCGATTCTGACTTTATATCATGCAATTCTGATTTTATATCTCAAAATTCTGACTTTATAACTCAATTCTGATTTTATAACTCAATTCTGACTATAATACGCAATTCTGAATTTATAACTCACAATTCTGACTTTATATCTCGCAATTCTGACTATAACTCGCAATTCTGACTTTATATCTCACAATTCTGACTTTATATCTCACAATTCTGACTATATCTCGCAATTCTGACTATATCTCGCAATTCTGACTTTATAACTCGCAATTCTGACTTTATAACTCAATTCTGACTATAACTCGCAATTCTGATTTTATATCTCACAATTCTGACTTTATATTAGGGCTGCACGATTAATCGCATGCTATTCTCACGCGCATTTCGTCAGTAAAGCCGGTTCCCTTATTACCGCTAAATCGCCATCACCTGTTTTTAAACGGAGCGCCTTTTAATAGACGGAGCCGTAGTTCACGGACAAGCCACGCAATATCGCGTTCATTATCGCAGGCGATTCATCTGCGTTATGAACGCGATATTGCGTGGCTTTTCAGTGATCTACGGCTCTGTCTATTAAATGCCGCTTCATTTGAAAGCAGGTGATGCCGATTTAGCGGTAATCAGGGAACCGGCTTTACTGACGAAATGCGCGTGAGAATAGCATGCGATTAATCGTGCAGCCCTACTTTATATCTCACAATTCTGACTATATCTCACAATTCTGACTTTATAACTCGCAATTCTGACTTTATATCTCGCAATTCTGACTTTATATCTCACAATTCTGACTTTATATCTCACAATTCTGACTTTATAACTTGCGATTCTGACTTTATATCATGCAATTCTGATTTTATATCTCAAAATTCTGACTTTATAACTCAATTCTGATTTTATAACTCAATTCTGACTATAACACGCAATTCTGAATTTATAACTCAAAATTCTGACTTTATATCTCGCAATTCTGATTATAACTCCTAATTCTGACATTATAACACACAATTCTGAATTTATAACTCACAATTCTGACTTTATATCTCGCAATTCTGACTATAACTCGCAATTCTGACTTTATATCTCACAATTCTGACTTTATAACTCAATTCTGATTTTATAACTCAATTCTGACTATAACACGCAATTCTGAATTTATAACTCAAAATTCTGACTTTATATCTCGCAATTCTGACTATAACTCGCAATTCTGACTTTATATCTCGCAATTCTGACTTTATAACTCAATTCTGATTTTATAACTCAATTCTGACTATAACTCGCAATTCTGACTTTATAACTCGCAATTCTGACTTTATATCTCAAAATTCTGACTTTATATCTCAAAATTCTGACTTTATATCTCACAATTCTGACTTTATATCTCACAATTCTGACTATATCTCGCAATTCTGACTTTATATCTCACAATTCTGACTTTATATCTCGCAATTCTGACTTTATATCTCGCAATTCTGACTTTATATCTTGCAATTCTGACTTTATATCTCGCAATTCTGACTGTATAATTCTGAAAAAAAGTCAGAATTGTGAGATAGTCACAATTACTTTTTATTTTTTATTTGTTTTTATTTTATTTAAGCTTCCATATTTTGGACTGAAACAAGCCTGCAACGATACTATCTGGTTGATTTTGTCGAAGGCTTGTCTGTGTACTGTGGTCTGATACTAGTATTTCACTCTTGTAACACAATAAGAAGCTGCACTGACAGAGGAAGCTCTGAACTTTATTTAGCACGAGACCTTCAGCACAGATGATCCATCATCACAAGACTTCCTTTTCATCTTTTCTCTGGGCCGTGGCACTTCCCATCCGTCTCCCATTCGTCTGGTGTCTGAAGTATGAGATGCCATGCGTGCCACCCTGTTTCCACTGTTGTGTGTTATTGAGCAGGTAAAGCAGTGAACTCTTTGACCCGGTTGGCACTGAAATCACTTTAATCCACAGGGTTTACAGACAGGAACTGCGCTCGCCCATTCCTTGTCATACGCTCGAAGGCTGGGCTTTCACAGGAGACAGACGTCTGCTCTTCTCTTTCTGAAAGACACCAGATGCTCGCACAGGGAGCCTGTCTCTGTTGTCTAAAGGTGACACGAGTGTTTGTGCTGCGATTGGCCCTGTTGTGCAAGTGAGCAAGTGTTTTCCTAGATAGCTGCTTGTTGTTTGTCAAAGGAAGTGAGATTTTGAGGTCACTGGAACACGGCAGATAAACAGAAGGGACTTCTGGATTGTTTTATGCTGGTTTAACGGCACAAGAAGTTACTTTAGTACAATGACAGTGGAAAAAAGACACACTTTTTTTATCTGCTGAAGTGTGGACTAGAGCAAAATCTATTCCTTAAAAAAAATTAATAATACAAACATTGAATTATTATTATTATTATTATTAGATTTTATTTAAGGAATCTCACACAATCAAGATATTGTTTTCATCTTTATTTTAATAAACAAGTTCTGGTGTGCAGCACCTAATTAGAAAAAAAAATGCTGTTCTGATTATTTCCATTCAATTACATTTTAAAAGATTGATTATATTGTCAGTTTTATGAATTCATTTAATTAATATACACTATTTTTGATTATATATTTGAATTAAATCATAAAACACAATATAGAAAAGGTAGAACAGAAAACTTAATTTGGGTGGAAAAATGTAGGTAGCTTAATCTGTGGTGTTTGTCAAACGATTAATTGTAATTAATCGCATCCAAAATAAAATGTGTGTGTACTGTATAGTTATTATGTATATTTAAATACACATGCATCTATATATTTAACAAAAATATTTATATTTATATATAATATATTACATAAATGTTATATATACATGTATGTTTACATGTAAATATTTATTAAATATATACATATGTTTGTATATACATAATACAGTACACATTAATATCATGTAAACAAACTTATTTCGGATGCGATTAATTGCGATTAATCGCTTGACAGCATGAACACAAACAAGTTATGTTTACATTAATTCTTGAGGTCTAACAAACAATTTCCCTCCCAATTAATAGTATGAAATTAATATCATGATAAATACAAATGTTGAATAATTTTATTGTAATCATATTTTTGGCCATATCGCCTTCTAATAGGGATGTGCAAAATATTGTTTTTCTTCTAGTCCATGGGTTGTCTTTTGTAATGTTGCACGTTTCACGCAGGACAAGTGTTTTTTTTTTTTTTTTTTTTTTTTTTTTTTACAAAAAAACACCCTCCGGCACCTGTGTCTGTCACCTGAAACATGACAACTTTAGCAGTTAAAATGAGTGAAATTCTGCAGCATTATTTTTTTGTTCAGCTCATGCAAATCTGACGAGACTCTTTGCATAATGACAGACCGAAACAACACATCTCTCATGGGTTTTTCCTGCTGGTTTTGAATTGCAGATATTGTGACGGGCTACGGGCCCTGTCCTGTTCTTCAGACAGTACGATGCTGTGCTCTTTCTGATCCTCTTGTGTTCTGTCAGGTTTGAATAATGAGGGTCAGACATTGCTTTTTCTTGACGTAAGGCCTTTTTTTTGATTTGTTGTTTCAGTGTGTTCTGTTATATAGAAGTGTTTACTCATGCATTACTTACTGTTGCTCATAGTTGGTTACGGCAATTTAAAGGGACGTCTAATACTTAATAAATAAACTTTAAGCACCTAAACATGCTCCATTTGACATTAATAATTCCTCAAGTCATGTGTCTTGTTGATGAGTGTGCTGAGTATTTATAGAGTTTATATTTTTAGCCTTTATTTTTATATTTTTATTTGGTTTAGTATTTTTTTTATTATCGTCTCCATTTAGCTTTAATTTTCAGTTTTAATTATTTTAGTACTTCAACAACATACACTTATTTAGTTTTATAGATTTAAGTTTTTCATCTAATATTTTTTTTATTTCTGCTTTATTTCAATAACAGAATGATTTCGGACACTGGTTCTGTGCTGTTACTTTACTAAGTGATCAGAGACACAATTTTTACCTGGTGAACTTACAGTAAAAATAATTGATTCGTTTGCATATAATTTAGGCCGCATGCAGTTGATTTAATGTCCACTAGAGCAGTGAATCTCAACCTTTTTTGAGTAATGGACCCCCGTCATATTTGAAACCATCCTCAAGAACCCCAGAATAAAACTGGCTCATTGGTATCATTAATGTCTTTGAAATAAATATTATTACTTGCATTTGGTCGTCACAAAGACATTAATGATTATTATAGTAAAATTTACTACTACATTAGTTGACTTTTCCTATATTTAGTCATATTGTCAGTTATATTATACATGTATTATCTTCAAAAGATAATATATGTATAATATATGAAGATAATGTATTATACATATTATCTTCATATATTATCTTTGTCAAAATATACAAAAAATCATATTCAGATATTTTATAAGGACCCCCTAGCATTATGTCAAGGACCACTAGGGGTCCATGGACCCCTGGTTGAGAAACACTGCACTAGAGAAACTGTACTGCAATCAGTGTGCCGTTTGGAAATAAACATCTGATCAAATCTGCATGAAATGCTTGGAAACAAATGTCAAAACACATCCTCCCTTGTGATATCTCACTGACATTCTCTTTGTCTCTTTCGCAGGAAATGACCGAGAGGCCTTACAGATAATTTGTGCTTTTGTTGCTGCAGTCGCATTTGCCGAGAGACCCCTATCTGGAAGCACATTTGTTTCCGTTGTGAGTATTAACTACCTCAGGCTCTGGAAACTGATCAAGAGGGAGCCCGGCGATCTCTCCCGGCAGCTGCGTCTGTTCTACCAGCCCCCTGCTCGAACCCTGACCCGCTGTACGGCCCTCCGAAACCCTCTGACCGACTGGATCCGTCAGAGCGGCGCAGGCCACGTCACCCTGTAGCTCACGCCAATCCTCCGTGCTTGCTGTTGAACGGTGTCACTGTTTTTCCTCTTCTGAAAATTCACATTGTTTTTTGCTGACAGATTTTTAAGATTTTTCTATTTTTATTAGAGGCCTACGGAAAGAGTTCGGAAAGAAGGGTTTTTCACTTCCATTTGAAGGATTGATTATGCACTTTGGATTTTCGGCCAGGATTGAAGCTGTGCTTGGTGTGTAAGTGACGTGTAGATCTTTTTTTTTCCTCGTGAGGCACCTGTGAACCAGTTCTAAGGGAAAATACCTGAAGCTAATTGGAGTTGGTGTGCCGTTTCACTGGGATATAAACGCAAACGTTTTTGATGCGAGCAGAGTTGCAGCTGGGCTGCAAGATTTCCTTGAACCTTGCTTTGCACCGCTGTCCATCTCTCCGGAGCGGAATACTGTCATGACTTCCCCTCTGATGGGATCTTTAAGCTATCTATTTACTTGATTCCAAGAAGACCCAAATTAGGCATCAAGTACTTGTGCACATTGAAAAGTCAAGAGTTGTCCACTTCGTGAGGACCGACACTCCCTGGGCGCATTGAACACTTATGTATTGTTGCAGTGCGCAAGAAAGTAAAATGGACTACAAGCTGCGCTTTTTGCTTGGCGGGTCCAAGCACAAAGTGCAGCAGCACCAGCAGTACCAATTGCCCGAGCTCAGCCGGACCCTCAGCGCCCCGTTGGGCTCTTCTTGCTCCACCCCTTCTCCCATGGCGACCATTGGCTCCTCCCCTTCCGGCTGTCACGCACCGCCCCCAGGCACCACCACAGCGATCGCGGACATCCAACAGGGTATCTCCAAATACCTGGACGCGTTGAACGCGTTCTGCCGTGCGAGCGCGTTCCTGACAGAGCTCTTTGGCAGCGTGTTCCGGGACTCCCGTTACTCCAAAGCGGCTATGCAACTGAAGGACGTGCAGGAACATGTCATGGAAACGACCAGCCGGCTCACCACAGCAATAAAGCCCGAGATCGGCAAAATGCTGATGGAGCTCAGCGCAGGCGCGGCTAACTTCAAAGACCAGAACGACTTCAGCCTGCAGGACGTTGAGGTAGGCCGCCTGAAAACAACCTACAGATTACATGATGTTGACATTTCTACTGTGGTAATGAGAATTTGTGAGATTTCACTGGTATCTGTTTTGATATCACAGCAACCTTATTTCTACCAAAATATATTTGATATATATCGCTATTTGGTCATAATTGATATTAGTGGTCCTTAACTACTGTGTACTTGCATCAAAAATAAGTAAAGTGTGTTCATATTGTATTGCAAAACACTTGTGCTGCTATTCAGGTGGGATACAGGTAAGGTTAGGGAGCAGTTTGGTGTTATGTGTAGGTTTAAGGGTGGGTAAAGGGGTAAGGGAAGGCTCAACAGTGTAATTATAGATGTAATTACAGAAATTAAAGGATTAGTTCACTTTAAAATGAAAATTACCGCATGATTTACTCACCCTCAAGCAATCCTAGGTGTATATGACTTTCTTCTTTCAGATGAAAACAATCAGTTATATTAATAATCACCCTGATGCTTCTAAGCTTTATAATGGCAGTGCACGGAAACCACCTGTTTGAAACTCAAAGTGCATCCATCCATCCATTATAAATGTACTCTACACAGGAAAGGCCTTCTGAAGCAAAGCGATGCATTTGTGTAAGAAAAAATGCATATTTAACAAGTTATAAAGTAAAATATATAGCTTCCACCAGAACACCTTCCGTATTCAACTTATGAAAAAAAACGTAGCAATCGGTAATCGTCCAACAATCAGTATCGGCCGATAAAAGCCATTGGCCGATTTGTTTAAAAACAGCCGATGATCAGGGCTGATTTTTATCCTGTCAATCAAAAAGGGTGCGGAAAAACGGGTTCAGAGTGCAACTCATACTGTATGTGAAGAAAATCTCTCATGTTGAATTTAGTTAACAATAACGCATTAACAGTTAAAAATTAGCGATGTTAAAGAGGACTCTTTTGACCTTATGAATAACCCATAGTTAAAACCAGAGTTGCCAGGTCTGCATTTTTTTTTTTTTGCTACATCAAACATTGTTTGTAGCGCCTCCCATCCAATAATCACAAAGAGCTCGTGCTTTGTTACTTCTGATAAGAAACAGTTTCAGTTTTCAAATTCTGTCCATTTTATCAAGACATTCAAACAATAAATGCCGTATTGACTTTCTTAAATGTGGCGTCAGATCGCTGTTGCGCCTCAGTTCAAGCGGCAGTGCGGAGTGCAGGTCTTTTCTTTCACATTAATATAAGTTATATCTCAAAAAACATGCATGAACATCAGAAGGTATGTTGAAAGATACAGTACCACTTACCGTAATGTATCATGTAATCACTTAATCTGTTTCAACCGCGGAAATACGTCAGTAAAACAGCTTGTGAACAATGTGACATAACGTCACACATTTTTGAAAAATCAGACTATTGGTATCTGCATCGGCCGATATTCTAAATAATCAGCTATCTGTATCGGCAGAGAAATTTAATATCGGTGCATCTCTAATATATGTATAAAATATATATTATGTGTATATGTAGCAGGAATGACGGCTGCATTTGTTTAAATGTGTGTCTCGACAGCTACAAATAAAGCCACTATAAGCTCGCAGAGTGAACTCATCAATCATCTTGATGGATGACGCTGAGGAAACTCTAACCAATAAGAGGACAGTTTTACTCACATGTGACTTGACGCTTCAAAATGTTCCCTTGTGAAAGCGTACCAAAACAAGACGAAAATGCAACTTTGTAACCAATAACAAACAAGTCCATGTTTCAGAACAAAACAAACAATCTACAGGTCTGAAAACAGATCAGATGAGAGCCTGTGGATTTTGAAAAGCTCTTGACCTTCTTTGTGTAACATTCATCAGACAGCCCCTTTAGCAGTCTGTGGGCGAGACCAGCAACTAAAGGGTTAAGTGTCTCACTCAAAGCACAATTTTCGAAGGACAGGAATTCTTATAAATCCAGCCCTACCTGAGATCAAACCTGTGACTTTTGTGCTAATAGTCTTGATGCTTACCATCAGCCTGTTGTTGCTCCAGACACTGATTATTTTTCAAAGGAGAGGAGAGGCCTCCAGATCTTTTATAGAGGAATTCCTCTGTTCCGAGATATTTTCGGAAACCAGATGCTCTCTTTCTCTCTCTCTCTCTCTCTCTCTCTCTCTCTCCGAGAACATTCTAGTTTGTGTGGTTGGCCGTGTGAGTTGAGCTGTGCTGGTCAGTCTCCATGTCTCTGCTCGAGAGACACATATGAGCTGAAATGATGCCTTTATGAGCGAGGGTTTGCGCCCTGGTGGATGTGGTCATGCTCCGAGCAGGAAGGCTTCACACCGCAGGCCTTTAAAACGGGCACGCTGTGGCAGGGATCCGGGCCAGACCTGCAGCTATAGATCC
>VTFQ01000005.1:2033643-2151016 GCA_036281575.1 Ancherythroculter nigrocauda | reverse complement strand
AAATGTGTATTCAGAGCAAAATAAAAGCATTTAGAGAAACTGAGCATAAACTGAATACTGTTTGTCTGTAACTCCAGGCTCATTGGATCTGTAACAGGATCAGCACAGAAACACGCAGTGAGCGCGACAGGCTAAGATACATGTGCCAATTAACCTTAATTACTAATAGACCCTGTTAAACTTGTTTCCTGTCTCTCCTGATTACCTCAGAGGCGTCGCTGCGTTCTAGTGAAATGAGACGGCCCCCCCGCGCTCTCTCCTGATCCTTCAGCGCTACCCTGTGATTTACTAACATGATCCGACCCGTTTGGAGAATGACTGGAAATTGAGTCTGAGGGTTGGGAAAAGCACTGAGACAGTGTTTGATGGGCTGTAATTGACATTCAGAAACTCAGGATAGTTGCTCTGTGTGTGATGATTCTCTGACTGTGTCATAATGGGGGAAATTATTTCTGTCTGTGATTCCCACAGGCAAATCACCCTCCCTAGCTGTTCTCAGATCAGCGGCAGCATAAAAACAGCAGAATAGAATATTAGTTTATTAATTGACTATTGTGCCGTACATAGCCATACACAGTATGCTTGCTGTTTTTTAAAAAATGACCATCACGACCATGATAGCTCTCTCCATTACAGGCCTACTTGTATACTATTCGCTTTGGCAAAACAGAAAATCTAAACATGAAATCTGATTCAAAATATTAAACTATAATAGTGTATCAATGATACTACATAACACTGGGCAAATGTAGTATTGTATTCCATGCATACTGAGAATTTGCATACTATGGAAGCTTGTTTGCACCATGAAATAAATAAAAAATAAAAAGGTAATTGTGACTTTTAATCTCACAATTCTGACTTTTTTTCTCACAATTGTGAGTTATAAAGTCAGAACTGCGAGTTGTAAAGTCCGAATTACGAGATGTAAGGTCAGAATTGCGAGTTATAGTCAGAATAGAGTTATAAAGTCAGAATTGCGAAATGTAAAGTCAGAATTGTGTGATATAAAGTCAGAATTGTGAAATGTAAAGTCAGAATTACGAGTTATAAAGTCAGAATTGCGAGATATAAAGTCAGAATTGAGAAATGTAAAGTCAGAATTGTGAGATATAAAGTCAGAATTGCGAGATATAAAGTCAGAATTGTGAGATATAAAGTCAGAATTGCGAGATATAAAGTCAGAATTGCGAGATATAAAGTCAGAATTGTGAGATATAAAGTCAGAATTGCGAGATATAAAGTCAGAATAGAGATATAAAGTCAGAATTGCGAGTTATAAAGTCAGAATAGAGTAATAAAGTCAGAATTGCGTGATCAAAACTCACATTTATGAGAAAAAAGTCAGAATTCCGACTTTATATCTCACAATTCTTTAGTTTTAAAATTTAAAGTTTAAATCTCACAATTCTGAGAAAAAAAAGGCAGAATTGTGAGATAAAAAGTCACAGTTACCTTTTTTATTTCTTTATTTAGTGGCAGAAACAAGTTTCCATAGCATACTGTGCACTTTATACAGAAATAGTACAAGCAATATGGAAGTTCCGAACATAGACTTTCTTTGATGATTTTCACCACTTTCATCAGCATCTTGACTTCAAAAAATATGAATTTTGATGTGTTTTGATATTCATGAAATCTTAAGGTTAAAGACTGTGACATATATGCTGCTTTCAAGTCCTCCTATGAAGTTCATACTTACAAGTTCAGATGTAGCGATTAGGATGTGAGATGCATTCAAGAACAAATGACTCACTGCACGGCCAATTTCATATTTATTTATATTCTCCAAAAACATTCTTAGCACTTAGTTTTATCACAATATGAAGAGCAAGTCATGAGTGTCATTGATGTTTTATGTTTCATCATTCTCCATTCTCGTTCTGCTGCAGACAATAATGGGAAGTGTAGTTTGGTCACACAAGCATGATAATCCTGATGTGCACTTCTCTCGTAAATACAGTCCTGCCGACATGACATGAAGGAAACAATATGCAGGGAGCAAAATCTGCAACGCACTGCATATTAAACACCTGCTTATATAGCAATGGGACTAGAAATGTTGGGAATGAATCAAGGTTCTGAATATTGTGATTCCATGCGTGAAGAACATATAGACCTAGTGGACTATAAAGTCGAGCAGCGTCTCTGAAAGACCTTCCAGCAGGCGGGCAGAAGGAAAAGGTCACCTGTGTTTCAGAGTTACAGAAGAGCGTGTGATCGCACGACAAATGCATCCAATTAACAGTAAAGATCAAGAGGTTACAGAAAGAACACACACATACTAACAAGCCCGCGATGTCTCGCTTTATGCTCCGTTTACAAATGCAGAGATTTATTCGCTGGAGGTTGACGAGTTGCTGTATTTAGTATCATTGAGATACTATTCAATTGAATTTGTTTTTATTTTTTTATTTTATATATATGTTTATATTCATTTTTATTTAAGTTTGAGTTATTTTACTACATCAGGCTAAACTAAATGAATGATTTTTTTTTTTTTTTTTACCTTTTATTTCGGTTTGAATTTTTCTATTGCCGTTTGGATTATTGCAGAAAATAAGCTGTGTGACTAACAAAAGTTTCTGCTTCTTACATGTTTTGTTCATCAAGATAATCTTCACAAATAAACAAAACCTTTATGAATTTTGAAGCCTAAATACAATCTCCAGAAGTAAAACAATAAAGTCGGGCTGTAAATGAAATATAATCATACAACCTCAATGTCACCATCACTAAACTTCTGCAACTCTTTCAATCTTTAATTAACCCTGGTGCATCAATTAAAAAAAGTTACTCTGATGTCCTTAGAGGACAAAAATGTCCATGTTAAAAAAATATTTGAAGCTTGGGAGCACAGACTTAAGTTTGGTCTCTTTTTAAAGAAGTAGATTAATAATCTTGGTAGATTATTATCTACCATAATCTTGGTAGATTATTGCTGAAGTAAAAAAGTTTTAAAAAAGTGAAACAAAAATAAAAAGTTATAGAGGTTTTAGTTTATGAAAATGATTTATGAGCAAATTTTTATATAAAGTATATATTTTATAAAACATAAAAAAGTGTTCCAAATTTGAGGTTGATAACTCAAAAAATTTGATTTCTTTGTGATTCGCAGTATAGTATACATACACAACCACACAATTATAGTTGCATAATTTATCCAAATGGCTCTATAATAGAGCAAAAGCAGAAAACAGGAAAAAATGAATATTTGCTTTATATAGGCCAAACCTAAGAAAATGGAACCATCTGGTAAAAAATAGTAAATATTTTAATTTTGAAGCCTTGCCAACAGATTGAAAGCCTGTTAACAAAGATTGCATGATTTTATCGTCAAATGGCCCTGGGGGTCATTCAATGGCTTTCAATGGGCACATTTTTGTCCTTAAGGTCCTGAGTGTAACTATTTTGTGTTACTAGTGTAAAATAGATTTATTAAAGGAAATAAGGGTGAAATATTAAAATTCTAATAAAAATACACACTTGTGCCAAAATGTATGCTTTTTGCATGAACACAGGCAAAATTATCAAAAAACAAAACTGAAAAAGACAAAAATGTTCATAAGGGTTAAAATCTCAAGTTTGAGTTAGAATAGTTTGCACTAGTGGGAGTAAAAACACAACGAGGCTATAAAAGTGACTTTCAAATCAATCTTTAAAAGATGCTCTTTGCTGTTTCTGTGTATTAACTTGGGAGATAAGAAATAATGTTAACACTGAATAAATTACACAATAACTTTGTTAAGTTAACACATAAGAAAAATCTAAATACTCCTGGTGTTAAATAGCATTCCAAGGTAAAATCAGCAGAGTGAATCATTTCAAGGTGTCGTATGTGCAGAAATCACTCTAGAGGTGTTGACACGTCTCTCATAATTACTCCATCACCTCAATCCTTCTCACTGCCACATACGGAGAAATGTGTCTGGGTTTTCTACAGTCGATGTGCCAGTGCCTTCAAGCGGGCCTGACATTTCATTCCCTTGTGCTGGCGGATCGTCTGCCTTTGGATCGGATCTCCAGCACTCACCTGAATGACTTTTAAGGCAGAGAGCTGTTTAGTACAGGTGGGAGACAAATGCCAGGCTCACTAAACCTCCAGCGCTCTTTCATGGGCGGCTCAAAGCCTTGTCAAATATTCATAACGGCTCCATCAGTAAAGCGACCCTCACTTGTTTAATCGCTGCAGGAGCATGACGTAAACTGCCTTTCTTGTTGTCCAGAAAGATGTGCCATCTATCTTCGTTTTATAGCTCTAGACTCTTTTCTGTAGAAATTTTAGGAGAAACATCTGAGAGCACTGTATTGCTTCAAGTTTCCTTATAATTAGTCAAGTTCCTCTTTAAACTGATAGTAGTTGACTTTAAAGAGAAAACTAACCGTAGAGGAAGACTATGTTTACATGCACTCAAATAGCAGGATTGATGGTTCTATCGGACTGAAAAACCTTCATGTAAACACCTAAATCGATCCGACTGAGCTCAATCCAAGTTAATGATCCATGATTTGACTTTTTTTAACTTTAGTTAGTGTGTAATGTTGCTGTTTGAGCATAAATCTACAAAGTTACGATACTTAAAGTTCAATGCAAAGGGAGATATTTTCTTTTTACAGAAATTGCTTTTTTAGGACTACAACAAACGGCTGGTAGAGACTACAACAAGCTTTTTCCCGGGTTAGTGACATCACAAACCCTAAAATTTACATAAACCCCGCCCCCGAGAACACACAACAAAGGGGGTGAGGCCATGTTGGGCTGCTTTAGAGAAGAGGAAGAGTTGTTGTAGTAGAGTGTTGTTGACATGCCGTCATTTTACGCCAAACGAACGCTGGATTTGCACAAAAGATGAACATGACGGCACATGCTAGTGGATGAGTTGAATCAACTCCACAGCAACTACATAAATTTATCCACTAACCATTCAGAAACGTCTAAAAGTTGTAACTTCTTCCTGAGTCTCTCCATCAGTGTCGACTCCGGTTTGAACAATGTAAGGCTGAACACCGTTACTGACAATCCTCATTTTGGCTGCGTGAGATTCTCCAGCTTTGTTGTTGTTGAGCTGTTAAAGCTCCGCCCTCTACTGGAAAGCGGAGCTCATTTGCATTTAAAGGGACACACACAAAAATGGCGTGTTTTTGCTCACACCCAAATAAGGGCAAATTTGACAAGCTATAATAAATGATCTGTGGGGGATTTCGAGCTGAAACTTCACAGACACATTCTGGGGACACATTACATCTTGTGAAAAGGCTTGTGTGACTAAACTACTTCACCATCATTCTCTGTTGCAATGCAAGAATGATAAAATATAAAATACAGTCTCAAATACACTTAATATGCATCTTTTGCTCCCATTTTGTAGCTTTGTCGAGAAGAAAAAAAACATAAAACTGGTCAACATGTCCATTTCAATCAGACCACAATAGTTTCAGTGCAGTTATGAATTCCAAGAACTTCTCGGTAAGAAGGAAGCATGGTGAAGGTTTGTGATTACATGTTAACAGGTGAGAGCAGAGGCCCAGACCGGCGATTCTACATCGATTCAAGGTTCTCTGGGGAAGACTGGAGCACAACAAATGCCCCTCGTCTCATTTTACAGGGACAGAGTCATGGGAAAGGTAATCTTGAGAGAAAGGATTCAATATTTCATCAGTCTTTACAAAATAACAGCTTTTATCCCCATGCTATTTTCTTCCCCGCCGCTCATTCCTCTGTAACCAGCTTGCATTTATAATGAAGCATTTGATCATTAATGCTCTAAATATTTCCACACACACAGAGGAATAAACAAAGTATTCTATTTGCAGTTGGATGCACTAAATGCGACGGCGAAAACTCAGATATTAGAACGGGATTCAATTTCACAGACAAGCAAAGATATACGCTTTGATTTATTTTGGTAAAACACACTTAAAAAGCCATGAAGTTAAAAACATAATGGGAAATAGGATGGCAAATTATTGAGTTATTGGTTTTCCCATTCCCGCGTTGCTGATGCAGGGTTATTTCTGTCTTATCACTTTACTGAAGCTTTCCAGAAAAAAAAAAATCATTAGCGCACACAACATTTGATTATGAGAGCACACCTCCATGAAATTACAGCGATTGTATAAACCCACTCGTCAATCGAAGAGCGCCTGATTATATTTACCCGAGGATGCCTCGTCATACTGCATACTGCTTCTCACAGAGCCAATTTTAATAGAATTTGATAGCAAAAACGTAAATTACATCATTTTATTTTCCTGTCAGGATAAAGGCAATGCATCACGTAAACGCTCCGGATCTCCCCTACAGCGATTGTTGGTCCCTGTTGACCCCTGCGCTCCAGGAGAACATGTTTAATTGGGGAAAATGTGCAGAAAACGAACAATCCCTTTTCCGCTGGGTCACCGGAGTGCAAGTTTTGCCGGCAGCAAGCCGGCAGGTTCTTTTGTCCGAGGCTGATCTGGATACAGATGATGAGGATTTATTGCAAATGAGGCTCATTTCAGGCCTAATTCCCCGCACACACTTCTTGACTCCGCCATCGAGAGGAAGTCTACACCATTTATATCCCCTCACACACATCTGATAAAGACGGTAGTGTTGTACTGTGGCAGGTTATCCTCTCGACACGCCGTTCATTTGACACTGCCGATAATCTGCAGCCTCCATCATTTGCACTGTGTTATCAGTCGCAGGCGAGCAGGAGAGCCTCCGTTTAAAGCAGTGAATGATAGGCGTTGGATTACAACAGCCGTGGGACTAAATTACCTGCATTAGTAACAGCAAAGCGTGAATCGATCAGAGTGAGTCTTATAATCAATAGATAATGCAACAGCCGTCTCATGGGGAGATGTATATAGAGCTGTGTGGAATAAAGAGGTTTCTTTTCTACATTATTGTTCGAAAATCGAAATAAGTAGCTGTGCCAAAGTCCATGTTAGAGCATATCGTTTCACTCAGAAACATGAACGAATCTCACAAAACATGTCAAGAACATGTCCAGGTTATATTTCAACCCTACATCTAGAAGGCAGGAGATTATATTTTATAGATTCATCACATCTCAAAAGTTTCAACTTAAATCCAATCAGCAAAAAGATTTGTGTCTCTTTCTGCAGGTTGCATGCAGTTGTTATGCGGCAGGTGGTGACAAGTGAGTCATCTGTTTGTTACGACAGTCGTTCATGACAGAATCAAGTCTTATTATTCTTTTATTAAAATTTGTAAGTCTACAAATCTACTCGGAGTAAAAAAGAAAGAGTGTTTCCAGAGAAAGAGGGTTTCTCCAGCCAAAAGATTTGTTTTGATTCGTTCACTGGTTCAGTGACTCTTTAGGACAGATACATTAGTTATGCTGGTAGGTGGCGACAAGTGAGTCATCTGTGTGTTATGAGTGAGTCGTTGAATCACTGACTCGATCAACAGAGTCGCTCATGACAGAATCAAGTCTTATTATCATTTTATTAAAATTTGCATGTCAACAAATCTACTTGGAATAAAAAAGAAAGTGTTTTTGAGAGAGACATTGTAAGTGTTTCTCAAGCCAAAAGATTTGTTTAGATTCGTTCACTGGTTCAGTGACTCTTTCTGCAGGTTACATACAGTAATTAAAGTAAAGAAAGAGTGTTTCCAGAGAAAGAGCCAAAAGATTTGTTTTGATTTGTTCACTGGTTTAGTGACTCTTTAGGACACATACAGTTGTTATGCTGGTAGGTGGCGACAAGTGAGTCATCTGTGTGTTATAAGTGAGTCATTGAATCACTGACTCGACTGACAGAGTCGTTCATGACAGAATCAAGTCTTAATATTCTTTTATGAAAATTTTTAAGTCTACAAATCTACTTGGAGTAAAAAAGAAAGAGTGTTTCCAGAGAAAGAGCCAAAAGATTTGTTTTGATTTGTTCAATGGTTCAGTGACTCTTTAGGACACATACAATAGTTATGCTGGTAGGTGGTTACAAGTGAGTCATCTGTGTGTTATAAGTGAGTCGTTGAATCACTGATTTGACCGACAGAGTCGTTCATGACAGAATCAAGTCTTATTATCATTTTAATAAAATTTGCATGTCAACAAATCTACTTGGAATAAAAAAGAAAGTGTTTTTGAGAGAGACATTGTAACACTGGTTCAGTGACTCATTCTGCTGGTTACATACAGTAATCATGCTGGCAAATTTTAGTAAAATTTGCATGTCAACAAATTTTTAGTGAGCCTACAAATCAAGTTTTGTTTACTTAAAAGATTTTCTTTGAGATTTTTTTGCATTGTGACATTATTCTAATGCACACCTGTCCCAAAATATCAAGTCTATATACAGTGAACCTGTGGTTATGATACCGGTGTTCAGGGTTCATATGCAACACCGATCGCTAATCTTTCATGGCAAGCGGCACATATCTGACTTCATGATGGCAGCCGCTACAACTAATGAGAAAAACTGTGTCAGTTCCTCGAGCACCAATGAATAATTCTTTGAATGAATGAATATGGGGGCAGAGAGAAAATATAGCACTATCCCTTTATTACAAATGTCCAAGATAATATTTTACTCTTATTAAAATCTCCAAGCCCTCCTTCCGGACGACGCCTCATGCTTCACCCCAGGGAGAGTTTTAATATCCTTATAATTTAATATCCAGCTCAGGTTTATATGGATCTACCGCCGAGCTTATGAAAATACTCCCCCAGAATGCTCCAGGAGCGCTCAGAGGAAAGTATCTTTCTCATTAGTGTAAATGTTGCATGAATAATTTGACTGTCCCCACCCATGGCTCATTTAAAACATCAGCAGATGATAGTATTGTAAAATCCAACGGAGACGTTGACGGATATTGAATTCGCATCTGTAAATAGTATTTTAATATGGCTTTTGTGTGCATGGAGAAACCTGGAAATGCTGAATTGCTCAACTGCTCCTCTGGAACGTTTGAGAAATGTTTTCCCAAAGAAGGCCTGCTGATCGTTTCTGCATTTCATTCGATTGAGTTTGAGTTTATTTCCACCTCCTTATTCTGTAGTTCTTCTCTATATCAGTGTCACTGTTTCTGAACTCCCTGAAACGCCTCCATTGTAGTCTTGAGTTTTCTTCTGGGAGAGAGACGAACACGTCAAGTATTCCTCATTTAAATAATTAATATGCAGAATAAAGGGGCGGGGCCTGGTTGAGTTAGTAGTGTGTTGAAAGTGGTTGTTATGGTAAGGGGCGGGACACATTTAGAGAATGAATCTTCCGCCATAGTCTTGTCAGTCAGCTCCTCACTCTCGTGATGAATGAAATCTGATCTGTGCTGTGACTCAAACACATTTCTCAAACACGGTCGAATCGCTTGACAAATCACAACATACTGCTCCAGCCGACCAATCAGAGCACACTGTGCTTTTCAGAAGGAGGGGCTTCATAAAGACAGGAACTAAACAGAGCGTTACTGACAGACTGGGAAGAGAGGAGCTGCAACAATGGAGGATATGGGGAAAATAATGGCACATAAGAACAAAAACTGTGGTTGGTCACTTTACGTGTCGGTCAGACTATTTAATATCTGCCATTGACCTCAGGTGCCAATCTCACAGGCAGAAACTCAGAGGGTGGCGTGTCAATTCAGCAGGCCGAGGTCAGTGAACGCCCTTCAGTTTATCTGAAGCACAATGTTTATTTGAATACACAGAGACTTGGCCCTGCCCGGACATCACATCAATATTAATGCGGGACAGACAAACTGTGTCCCTCCGGCCCGACGGGAACGAGGTGCCAAAAACAGCAAGGACATGAAACTAAGAGCCAGATTTACTGCGTCCCTCAAGAGCAATTTACTTCACATTTGTTAGCAGATGCATGTTTGTAAGACAAAAGCCATTTATTGTACCTGTCCTGATTTTCCTCAGAAGGGATTTTGGATGTGCTCCTTTTATCAACATGTTGCTTTCCACAGGGCAGGTGTGTAAATGTGTTTATATAGCCTGAGCGCTTAGATGAAATTTCCTGTTGATGTTAAAACTCATCTAGTTAATCACATCAAACACCATGTCCAGATGTCTTCCTGAGTTAAACTCAAACTGTTGGTTTGTTTTTGTCTTTTTCTCTGGTTTTCTCGGCGAGAGGCTTCATTAAAGTGCATCTACTTCATCCCAAACCACTGACTGCACCAATTCTGTGGACGGCGTTTGAGAAGAGACTCGTCTGTCTTGGTAATGACATGGCTGCGTCAAATGCAGTCTGACTGGGAGAAACAAATTTCCCTTCAGGGAAAGTGAGAGAGCAGACAAGTTCCTCCTTTCCTTGAAGACACACTGGGTTCCTGGAAGCCACTATACAGCCTAGAAACATCCATCTGGCTTTGGTTTAAAGAAATACTTCACTCAAAAATTTAAATTCATTATTTACTCAGCCTCATGTTGTAAATCCGTACAGCAAAAAGTAACACTTTATTTTGATAGTCATTCTACTAAAGTATTTGCACCATGTCAACTAGCAGTCATTAGAGTATTAGTAGACTGTCTGCTTAATATCTGCACTAAAAAACATTTATTTTGATGCTCCCAACAGACATTCTACTGACTATAAGTAACTTAACTGTCGACTAATACTTTAATGAGAGTTAGTTGACATGTATTTGTAATGTCACTTAATGTTTATCCAAATAAAGTGTAACCAAATATATTATATCTTTAAAATATACAACCTGAATTCTGGAAATATTGAGACTTTTTTTTTTTTTTTTTTTTTAAATTTGAATAAAATGAAAAATAAAACTTTCACATGAGCCAATATTTTATTCACAATAGAACATAGATAAAATAACAAATGTTTAAACAGAGAAATTTTACACTTTTATCCACTGAATGAGCTCATTTCAAATTTGATGCCTGCTATAGGTCTCAAAAAAGTTGGCATGGGGGCAACAAATGGCTAAAAAAGCAAGAAATTTTTGAAAAGTTTCAGCTGGGAGAACATCTAACAACTAATTAAGTTAATTGATATCAGGTCTGTCACATGATTTGCTATAAAAGGGATGTCTTAGAGAGGGCAGAGTCTCTCAGAAGTAAAGATGGGCAGAGCTGTGAAAGAGTGCATAAAAAATATTGTGGAATACTTTAAAAACAATGTTCCTCAACGTCAAATTGCAAAGGCTTCGCAAATCTCATAACATCATCAAAAGTTTCTGAGAAACTGGAGAAATCTCTGTGCGTAAAGGACAAGGACAAAGACCTTTATAGGATGCCATGGTCTTCGGGCCCTCAGACGACACTGATTGTGTCAATGACATTACTAAATGGGCCTAGGAATACTTCCAGAAACCACTGTCGGTATACACAATCTGCCGTGCCATCTGCAGATGCCAACTAAACCACTGTCGGTAAGCACAATCCGCCGTGCCATCTGCAGATGCCAACTAAACCACTGTCGGTAAACACAATCCGCCGTGCCATCTGCAGATGCCAACTAAACCACTGTCGGGAAACACAATCCGCCGTGCCATCTGCAGATGCCAACTAAACCACTGTCGGTAAACACAATCTGCCGTGCCATCTGCAGGTGCCAACTAAACCACTGTCGGTAAACACAATCCGCCGTGCCATCTGCAGGTGCCAACTAAACCACTGTCGGTAAACACAATCCTCCGTGCCATCTGCAGATGCCAACTAAACCACTGTCGGTAAACACAATCCGTCGTGCCATCTGCAGATGCCAACTAAACCACTGTCGGTAAACACAATCCGTCGTGCCATCTGCAGATGCCAACTAAACCACTGTCGGTAAACACAATCCGTCGTGCCATCTGCAGATGCCAACTAAACCACTGTCGGTAAACACAATCCGCCGTGCCATCTGCAGATGCCAACTAAACCACTGTCGGTAAACACAATCCGCCGTGCCATCTGCAGATGCCAACTAAAGCTCTATCATGCAAAAAGGAAGCCATATGTGAACATGGTCCAGAAGTGCAGTCGTGTCCTGTGGGCCAAGGCTCATTTAAAATGGACTGTTTCAAAGTGGAAAATTGTTCTATGGTCGGACGAGTCCAAATTTGACATTCTTGTTGGAAATCACGGACGTGGTGTCCTCCAGGCTAAAGAGGAGGGAGACCTTGCAGTGTGTTATCAGCATTCAGTTCAAAAGCCAGCATCTCTGATGGTATGGAGGTGCGTAAGTGTATACGGTATGGGCAGCTTACATGTTTTGGAAGACACTATGAATGCTGAAAGGTATATAAAGGTTTTAGAGCAACATATGCTCCCCTCCAGATGACATCTATTTCAGGGAAGGCCTTGTGTATTTCAGCAGGACAATGTAAAACCACATACTGCAGCTTTTACAACAGCATGGCTTCGTCGTAGAAGAGTCTGCGTGCTGAATTGACCTGCAGTCCAGATCTTTCACCTATAGAGAAAAATACATCGACCACTACTTGAACTCTTCAGCAGCTGTAAACCTATATCAGGCAAGAATAGGATTAAATTCCAACACCAAAACTCCAGAAACTCATAACCTCGATGCCCAGACGTCTTCACACTGTTTTGAAAAGAAAAGGAAATGCTACACCATAGTAAACATGCCCCCGTCCCAACTATTTTAAGACCTGTAGCAGGCATCAAATTTGAAGTGAGCTCATTTTGTGCATAAAATTGTAAAATTTCTTAATTTAAACATTTGTTATGTTATCTATGTTCTATTGTGAATAAAATATTGGCTCATGTGATTTAAAAGTCTTTTAGTTTTCATTTTATTCAAATAAAAAAAAAAACATCCCAACATTTCTGGAATTCAGGTTGTAGAAAACTATAATAATAATTTGAATAATAATAATAATAATAATAATTAACAAAATATAATAGCTAATATAGATATTAAAAATTATTTATTTAAATATATTATCAATAAGTTTACTTTAAAAAATATTTAAATGTATTCATATTGTCCAAAATATATATTTTTAAAAAAATATATTTGGCATTCACTCAAAATGTATTTTAAGATTAGGAATTAATTTTCTCACCCCTTGAAGTACATTTTCGAATACATCCTGATATATGTTTTATATCTAATATATTTTTATTTATTTGAAGATTTAAACAAAATATATTTAAAATTTGAAAAATATATTTTCTCAAGCTGTGCTTTTTGCAACATATTGTTAGCATATATTCTACATATATTTATATTGTATTAATCTGAAATATCTATATTTTCCCATTCAAAGTTGTGAATTTATCTTATTTGGAAAAGTGCAATATTGCAAAGAGTACAACATCATCACTTCTAAATCGTCACACTAAAAATAGGTGGTTGAAATCACAGGTATTGATGAAAATGATTCAGAATTTCTCATTGGTGTTCCACAGAGACTATCACACAGGTTTGGAACGCCTCAAGGGTAAGCGAGTTTTCATTTTCAGGTTAACTACTCCTTTAGCGGTGCACAAGATGTCTTGTTAAAGCGCAGCCAGGACAGCAGAAGGTTTTCTAGGTGTCCCGAGGCCAATCAGGCGCTCGCTGACGGGTGGAGAACAGCCTGGCAAAACCTGAATACCTCTTGTCACTTTATTAGCAGGTTACAGCTCTTTTCCAGCGAGTGACAGTCAATTGAACCAGTCCTCGGTAAATGATCCGAGGAGCAGCAATGCTGATATCTCAGGGATTTGCCGTGTTTGGCAGGAGAGTATTCCCTCATAACAACCTGAATCCCACGGATTACATCTTTTCCACTTGTATGGCAAGGTTATGAAATGGAGAGGGAGCTCATTTTGCGGGATTGGCAGCCGTACGGATACGGGTCCTTAGGGGGCGTGAAGCCCGTGAAACGGCACACGAGCTGCTCTATGATGCTAATGAAACACATGCAGCTTAGCATCTGTTTCATGACTGGATCAGAATGAGGAACGACTGTCTGAAATTAGTCAAAAAGTTATGTTTTGTGTGGGAGAATTTGGACAGGGGTGTTCATTTCACAACAATAAAGGTCGTGCTACAGTGCACTAAAAAGAGCCATTTAATTACCATGATTTTTGGACATTTTGGACCATGGTTCACAATGTCCAAAAATAAAATTGCTTATATAGATATTAAAATATATTTATTTAAATATATTTTCAATAAGTTTACTTATTTGTTTCCGTATTTATATATATATTTTTTGAAAAAGTCTCTTCTGCTCACCAAAGCTGCATTTATTTGATCAAAAATACAGAGAAAATCTTAAATATTATTACAATTTAAAATAACTTTTTTCTATGTTATTATATTTTAAAATTAAATTTATTTCTGTGATGCAAAGCTGAATTTTCAGCATCATTACTCCAGTCTTCAGTGTCACATGATCCTTCAGAAATCATTCTAATATGATGATTTGCTGCTCAAGAAACATTTATGATTATTATCAATGTTGAAAACAGAATTCTTTGCTGAATAGAAAGTTCAAAATAACACCATTTATTTGAAATAGAAATCTTTTGTAACATTATAAATGTCTTTACTGTTACTTTTGATCAATTTAATGCATCCTCGCTGAATAAAAGTATTAAAAAGAAACCAAACTTTCTATATAAGCTGCTAGCCACATTCATTTTATAGTTTTATACTGTTACAGTGTGTCAAAACTTTTCTCATTTGTGTCCGTTTTTTCCTCCCTTAGGTATTTAAGCAGAAACACTCAATACAAAGGCGATCCGTCGTCTCCTGAGCTATGAAAGAGCAATACTGTCTCTCTCTCGTCCCATTTCTTTCTACTTCCTGTGGCGTGGCACCTTCTGTTCACAAGAACTCTGTGCTCCAGCACTAGGAGAGCGTCTCTCTCTCTCTCTCTACATCCTGTGCTGGCTGCGCTCCAGTCCTCATAAGCTGCTAACTAATGTGCCTCCCTCTCTCTCTGTTCCCGTGGGATCACGAGTGGTCCTTCACCTGGAAGAGAGCGGCTGATGGTTTCCTTCCTGCTGATGGGTTCGCGGAGCATCACGGCCTGCTGGTTTATTTACCGGCTCTTTGTTTTATTCATGACGATTTAGTCTCGCTTCAGTCAATTGAAGGGAGTGACATGTCATCATATAAGCGAGGCTGCGCTCGGTCACACCGAGCAACTTTATGAATAATACGGCGTGGAAGAATTAATCTGTTTAAATAAACGCCTGTGCGACGCTCGCTCGCTGAATGAGAAATAGAGACGGAGGCCTCCACAGATAGATCAGCAGATTAGAGGAGAGAGATTCCCTTTTCTTGTGCTCCACTGTTTGCCGTCAAAGAAGGACGGGTTTCTCTTGTGCTTTCCTTTACATCTCTGCTGTTCATTTGAGGAGCTCCTCAGTTACTCTGATAATTAATGATCCTCTGGATGGAGGCAATTAAAGCACAAATCCCATGGTAGATAAATATATTAAATGTTAACTCTTTCGCCGCCATTGGTGGATTTTACCATGTTTTATTGTTATATACGGTAGGGGCGCTATTACACATCTTTTGAAAGAGTTCAGAATCTCTATGATTGACGTCATTTTTCATCATGAAATTTTTCTACTACCTAGACGGTTGCTCCAATTTTCATGAAAATCAAATCAGATTTTTGATAAACCCAACCATTCTCGAATAACGCGCAAACAAATTCGAAGAAGAGCATGCCAAAATGGACACGAGGCTATATCTCTGCATTAGCGTATTCTGACCAAACTTGGTACATGTCATCACAAGCATGACTGGAGGCTACATGCTGCGTTTTGGCACAGCGCCACCTACTGGTCCGGAGGTATTCCAAATTGCCAAAAATTATAAAATTGGTCTTGTTAGATTCAGGGCAGCATGCCAAGTTGTATGACATCCAATTTTACCATATCAGCCATTTTGGGTGTTGGCCATTTTGTATCAAAATGCTGTATTTTTTTAATGCATTAGCGTGCATTACGAAATTCGGTATGGGTCATCAGCACGATGCTCTGAAGGAGCCTGAGAAGCTTTTTGATAAACCCAATCATTCTCGAATAACGCACAAACAAATTCGAAGAGCATGCAAAATGGATGCGAGGCTATATCTCTGCATTAGCGTATTCTGACCAAACTTGGTACATGTCATCACAAGCATGACTGGAGGCTACATGCCGCGTTTTGGCACAGCGCCACCTACTGGTCCGGAGATATCAAAAATGGCTCTTTTTGTTTATAACTTCCAAACTGCCAAAAATTATAAAATTGGTCTTGTTAGATTCAGGGCAGCATGCCAAGTTGAATGATATCCAATTTTACCATATCAGCCATTTTGTATTTTGTATCAAAATGCTGTATTTTTTGAATGCATTAGCGTGCATTACGAAATTCGGTATGGATGCTCTGAAGGAGCCTGAGAAGTTCCGAGACAGCGCCACCGAGTGGTGAAATCAAATATTCATATGCTCATAACTTTTGATGTGGTTGACTTATTTTCATGGGATTCAGATTCCTGAATCCTTGCCGAGTCCAACGATACACAACATGCTAGGTTTCGCATTATGGTTTGTGCAATGTTGCAATTTAGCATTAAAACAAAGTTTACGAATATCTTTGAAACTGTTAGTCCGATCGAGATGAAACCACTGCAGGAAATTCAGAAATATAGGTTGTTGTCTCAATGTTAAAGCCCAAATGCCAAAATTTTGATGGTAAATGGCAAACAAATGCAATCAAAGTCGTGCATGGGTCATTTTTTATGTCTTTAACTCCTATACGAAATGAGATATTTTCACCAAATTTGACACTTATTTATGGGCACACAAAAAAAGTGGTGGGATTGCACCTGTTGGTGGCGCTATAACTGAACAGTTTATGCAACAAAATGCTATATTTTACTGATGATTTTACTTTTTGCTTGCTTCTTTGTGCTTGGCCCCTTACTGGCTGCTTGCAGCTATATTTCTATTTTATTTTCATACAATAGTGGAAGGACACACCATTGTTTCTCAGTTAATAATTAATACTCTTATTGTATTTTCTCTCTGTTTACATTTTCTGAAGGTTTCATTCAAGTGTTTCAATACATCTTTGTAGAAAGTGTCTGTAAAGTGTCAGTCTAGATGCTTGTTTTTATTTTGCATCTTTTGATCCTGATGATGGTGATGATATAGATATAATGCACACTCAGATCATGTATAATTCAACAGTTTCCTCTTCATTACTGCAGGTGAAATGAATTCTTTATCATGCGTCTGCCGGCTCTCAACCAAAGTGATCCTCTATAATCCGCTTGAAAAGTGCAGCACCTGTTTTTCCCGTTTTCATCTTCTCTTTCTGATAGTTTAAAGGGTCAGTTCACTCAAAAATGAATTCTGTGTCATCATTTACTCACCCTCATGTTTTAAACCCTTTTGACTTTCATTTTTCATAAAACACAATACGTTCACACTACTTTGAATGTATGCGGGAACTACTGAGCCCCAAAAAGGACAATATGATTATAATATAAGTATTATAATATATGGTAACACTTTACAATAAGGTTCCATTTGTTATATAAGTCAACATGAACTAAAATGAACAATACTTCTACAGCATTTATTAATCATATTAATGTTAATTTCAACATTAACTTGCATTAAAGGGGTGGTTGATTATGATTTCACTTTATTAAGTTTAATTAGTGTGTAATGTTGCTGTTTGAGCATAAACAACATCTGCAAAGTTACGACGCTCAAAGTTCAATGCAAAGGGAGATATTTTCTTTTACAGAAATTGCTTTTCAAGGACTACAACAAGCTTCTTCTTGGGTTTGTGACATCACTAACCCTAAAATTTACATAAACCCCGCCCCTGAGAACACACAACAAAGGGGGTGAGGCCATGTTGGGCTGCTTTAAAGAAGAGGAAAAGTTGTTGTTTTACACCGGACTGCTTCACAAACAAATGCTGGATTTGCACAAAAGATGAACATGACGGCACATGCTAGTGGATGAGTTGAATCAACTCCACAGCAACTACATCAATTTATCCACTAACCATTCAGAAACGTCTAAAAGTTGTAACTTCTTCCTGAGTCTCTCCATCAGTGTCGACTCCAGTTTGAACAATGTAAGGCTGAACACCGTTACTGGCAATCCTCATTTTGGCTGCGTGAGATTCTCCAGCTTTGTTGTTGTTGAGCTGTTAAAGCTCCGCCCTCTTCTGGAAAGGGGGCGGGAGCAGCAGCTCATTTGCATTTAAAGGGACACACACAAAAACGGTGTGTTTTTGCTCACACCCAAATAGGGGCAAATTTGACAAGCTATAATAAATGATCTGTGGGGGATTTTGAGCTGAAACTTCACAGACACATTCTGGAGACACCAGAGACTTTATTACATCTTGTTAAAGTGGTCCCCTTTAAATCTTGAGAAGCAAAAAAAGTCTTGTTTACTGAAAAAGTATCTTCTTTAACAAGGTGATGACTTTATTTTTTGGCGAGCCATCTCTCTTTAAACACCACTTATCTCTGCTGTCACTCATAACCCGAGAAGGATTTCTCCAGAATATTCCTCAGCGATTATCAGGAGCTCTGCTGCCCAGCTGAGCGTGTGACTAATTGATTATTCATTCATTATTCATTCACCATATGAGGATCATATTACAATTTCAGATTTGCGGGAGGACACGCGGAAACTCATTCACCGCGCGCATTAGAGCGGACCTGTGACTCCAGAGATGCAAAATATAAAGTTATGGGAAAAGTTGTTGGCCTGACCTTCTTAAGGCCACATGGCTAAACTTTCCTTCTGCGGCGCGAGGTCATCCGTTAATTTAGCCCACTTCTCTAGAGAGAGGCAGAAGTACCGTGGTTATGAAGGGAAAACTTTGCTCTTGCTAAAAATAACCACCTTTGCCAACCTCCTCACTTTGTGGGTCAGTGGCTGGCTGATATTGATCGTTTTAAATTACTCCTGCGCTTCTCGTGCGCGGCTGTCTCTCTGTGCACCGCTCTCTCTGTGTAAAAGGTAGTGATGTGGGATATTGGTACATCAGCACGACAGGCCGTGATGCATAAACGCCTTCCTCTATTGATTCATCGGGCTGTCAGGGGAGTATTTGGGCAGAAGTCTTTTACTTTATCATGTTTGTTCGGTGTCTTCGAGGGCGGCCACCCCGCTGCTGCTCCAGAAAATTTTTAATAATCTTGTTTTATAGACCTCAGTCCCAAGGTCAATAGCATTTCCATTATAATGCTGTGCTGGGAATATGTGTGCGGATTATTCAACATTCACTTCTCTGTTTTTTTTGCCCAGTAAAAGATGTAACCTTTGGCTCTTAAAGAGATGGTGCATGCGCTGACGCTGACATGTCAAAACACCCAAATATTATCCGGTCACACTTTCAACATGCCATCTGAAACAAGCATAACTGCAGCAGTTTGTAGCAGGGTTATTATAGCTAACTAAAACTAAATAGATATTTGAGTAATGAATTAAATGTTATCTGAAAAAAAAAAAAAAAAAAAAAAAAAATATATATATATATATATATATATATATATATATATATATAAAATTATAAAATATATATATAAAATTTGTCTTATATTAGCCATTTTACCTTGATGTACTAAAATAACTAAAACTGAAATAAAAATATATAGACATTTTAATAAAACAAAAATGAATAAAAAGACAAAAACACACAAGAAAATTACTAGAACTTTAGCTAAACTGAAAAATATAAAAATAAAATGGATTCAAAATATTAATAAAAAATAATAAAATAACACTGGTTTAAAATAGACAACATAATTATTAAAACTAACTAAAATTTAAATGAAAATGGAAAATATAAAAATAAAAAATAATTTTAAATATTATTAAAAATATTCTTAATGATACTAAAATAACATGGGTTTAAAAACAACAAAATTACTAGAACTTTAGCTAAACTGAAAAATATAAAAATAAAATGGATTCAAAATATTAATAAAAATAATAAAATAACACTGGTTTAAAACAAAAAATTATTAAAATTTAAATTAAAATGGAAAATATAAAAATAAAAAAATAATTTAAAATATTAATAAAAAATATTCTCAGTTATACTAAAATAACACTTAAAACACACAATACACTTACTAAAACTTTAGCTAAATTGAAAAAAAAAAAATAAACCTGATTTGAAATATTAATAAAAACTATTTTCAGTGATACTAAAATAACACTGATTTATAGTCATCAAAGCCACTGTATCAGAACCCTGGATGTACTTAGGTGTAATGCTATTTTTGTTTTGTTTATTAAAGTAGAGAGTAAACATTTACATTCATGCATTTATCCAATAAATGTAAATAAATAAAATAGTGCCATGCAAAAGTATCAAACACTAGAGCTGTTAAGGTATAACTGTTTAATTCAGCAAATGACATCACTTATATTCAGTATTTTTCATTTAGTCCATCTTTGTGTTGCAATGTTTGAAATGTTGTGCAATCAAACTGGAAACTGAACATCTGGAGCACTGCATTGTGGGGAATACAGTAGTCCACAGTGTGTTTTGTTGTTTAATGCAAATGCAGTATAGGTCATGTGGGTATTATTCTGTGCATGCAGAAAGATTGCACACTGCAGGAATAGAAAGAATATATGGTTCAGTAGTACTTCACTCATAACCTACCATTTGGTGTCAAACAAATTTTATTTGCTCAGTTTGGTATTATTAATGCTGTTTTTGAAGTTTGATAGGAGTGATAATAAACCCAGCAATAATAAGTGAACTGAATGCATGAGATGGATTTTGAATCTGGCATAATAGGATTTTTATTGCTGAAGGTACTGTGGGAGGAATCTGCAGACGGTGAGGAAGAAAAGAATATGACTGATGCAATCTGGTTTTATGTCTTTTTTTCTTATAGAAATTCAATAGTTCTCATCTCCAATGATAGATGAATTTTCTTTTGAATGATTTTTGGGCCTATAATTCTCTGCTGTGGCCTGAAAGATGTTCAGATACAACTGCACTGTTTGTCTTTGGAGCTTTAGAGACTCAAGAACTAAAGATTTCTGTGTGATATTACAGTTTATGTTAGTGTTTTGGGGAAAGTTATATTAAAGTAATAGTTTACTACTTGAAAAAAGTAATCTGATTACTTATAATGCGTTACCCCAACACTGGTTGTTCTTGCAATCATCACTAGTACTGCTAGAAATCTGAACAAACCTCAATTTTTTGTCATTTATTGTTGCCATTAGATTTCTTTTTTTTAGTATACTGAGAATGCATTCTTTAAATTGTAATGTTGACATGCATTCTCTGTAAAGCTGCTTTGAAATGATATGTATTGTGAAAAGTGCTATACAAATAAATGTGAACTGAATTGAATTGAATTACTGTGATTAAGCTCATTTCAGAGCCACAGATACAGCAAGTATTTTTGCACCGTGTTTCTCTAATGGCTGGTGTTTTCACCATCTCATCGAGTTGTTTTCCTCTTTTTGTGTCAAGGATGAATTGTAGCATCTGTTTTTGAAGAATTCACCTTCTCACTGATCATGTATGGTTCATCTTTTTTAAATGACATGCTTTTTACCTCTTCAAGAGGACACATCTTTGAAAAGAAAACCGTGTGTTGTGCTGGAAAAGCCACACAGCTCAAGCTTCCCATTTCATTGTCTGCAAAAACTGCCAAGGACTCGCTGGAATAAACATGGCGAGACGTGGCAGTGTGTTCATTATTTCATTATTTTGGCGTTCAAACCATCCGCAGAGATACAAAGTCCTGCCATGAAACTCTAGATGGCACAGGCTGATAGGTCCTTAACTCAATCTGCTCGCATCATTCTCTATAAAGCACAGCTGATTGGTTCCTGCTGTATCAGTAGCCAATGAGCTCGATGCTCAACCTTCAAATACAAGGTCAACATTTGCTGTAGCAGTTGCAGCACTTTCGGAAACCCTCCACCTTCCCCAGCTCCACCTGTATAGATCTGCTATGGGTAATTCAAGTACACAAAAAATAAATGGACAATACTTATAATAATAAAATAAGTCATAATACAACAGTATTATTTGTTCAATAACAACATTTTTTTTCACTTTCAAGAATGCAACAGTACCCTATTATTTCAATGCAACTTAAAAATGTTTTATTATAAAACGGTTAGTTCCTGTCCTTGTTTCTGATTGGTCAATATCTGTGTTTTATTCACGATAACACACTGCTATCCCAGGTGGAAAAAAAAAGTACACTTCTATAATGTACTTAAAGTGCTCTATTTTTGTGCACTAATTTTGTAATTAATATACTATATTAAAATATATTTAGCTATCACTTGTAGTACACTAATGGTTCAAATGTACTATAAACGGTATCTAAATGCATTTTTTTTAAATACAGAGATAGTATATTAAAAGCACATTTTAGTTCATATTTCATGCTGTCTCAAAATAGCACAGTTGAGTACACTTAGATGATCTTAAGAAGTACTAAAGAAGAATTTTTAGTATATTTTTAGTATATTAAATACAAAATTAGTGCACGGAAATTAGTGCCGCTTCACCCAACGGTTCTGTGTATCAATACACAACACCCTTAGCAACCACTCTTAGCAACATAAACTGTAAGTTCTCAATTGATATTGTTCATTGAAGCTTACTGTATTATGTAGAAGAGTATTGTAAGAAAGCGAGTTTATTTCCTGCATTCAGATTTAACATTTTCTTTCAGGTCAATCCTATGTTCATAATAAAAAATCTGTTTAAATATCCGCTGCGATATCTTGTCCTTTTAACATTTAAGGGGTTTTCCCATGACTGACAGTGCTAGTCAAAGCATTCGTCACTTGCGTTTTGTTTCGTGTTCACAACAATTCAGTCTTTTCAATGTAAAAGTCTTCACTACTGACTGACACACTCATCTTTGCCGCCATCTAATGGTGTAATAATGTAACTTCTGTTGCTGTTCACAGTCAGGGACTATTTTTTTCCGGCGGAAGGAAGGCATTAGTGAAAGTTTACATTATGAAAGTTGCATTGATACATATTTTTGGCTTTAATATTTGCATTGGGTGGTAACCATTTTTATAAAAGCAATAAGGCATTTACAACGCCCTTCAGCCATGACTTATTCACAATACAGCACAACCTCTCGTACATTATTGCTTACTTAAAGTAACCCAAATCAATGCAAAATTATTGTTTAGTAATATTACTTCACATTCTAAGTAAATTGAATGAACAAAATCAAAAATATCACTGCAGTTTTATTACTCAAATATGAATTTAGTAAACCTAGCACTATAATTCTGTGAATTAAAAAAAACTTTAATCGCATTTCCAGTGTGTTTTAGACTTTTTAAGAGTTAAATTCAATTCACAGGATATAATACAGCTAAGATGGTGATTGATGCATTTGATTAAGATAATGATATGATTATTTAAAAATGACATAGATGTTGGTAAATTAGTGACCTTTACATTTTATTTCCAAGTCTGAAAGGAACTCTTGTGTTTTCTGGACTTTTTTTTGTTTTAATTCCACCCCAACACATTATTTCGCTGAATATTACATCGTAATTGTCTTTATTGTCTTATTTTCTATGTTCAATGTTTTCTATGTTAAAGAAAGGCTATAAAAAAGCACTTAAAGCATGTTGTAAATGCATACGTCAATAACCTTGCACATAGACACCCATTAACGGGGCCCAGAGGTGTTTGTCTGTCTTGTGCCGTGCATAGAATCAAGAATCAATCCATCTGTCCAGCTGGTCGCGTCCCAGAGGAGATCTGACGTACCTAAACAGTGTCCCGGAGGATGTCAGCATGCATTAACGTCCTCTGCTGCACTCCTCAGCTGTGAAAGACTTTGCTTATTCTGACTTTGCTGCTTAAGTTTTATTCACTGTCTTTGGGTTTTCTATTTTCAAACAGCCATCAACACAAATGTCTTTATTTCACCAGAGGTCATACATTCATGTTCAGATCGCTCCCTCTGTGGCTCTTTCTCTTATATTAATAGGGTGTCCTCAAATTTTGACAGCAGAGCAAGCGATGACAGCATCAAAATGCTGAGAAATACTGAACTTTATATAAAAACGAGAGGTGGAAAATGGCAATTGGTTGTTGTCAGGTGAAATCGGTGATGTCTATCATGAGTATTTCAAAATCTTTGGATTTGGTGGTTAATTATGGATACATATTTCTATATTTATTATAAATGCAGTTTGCACTTTGTGTGTGTAATATATATATATATATATATATATATACACACACACACTGTATATATAATGTATGCATGAGGCGTATAAACGGGACACATTTTCTATTTATGCAAACTGACAATTTCCAGGACATAAACTAGACTATTAATATTTTCTTGTTACGGTCAATTTGTTTCATGTGCTGCGAGGAGTCATGACCAGACAGATATCAGAAAACACAGCGGGAAGTTTCTCTCTTTTTCCCAGATGTCATTTCATTTCCACAGAAGCGCCATCCCAAAAATCTCATCTTCTCCATCGCAACACTTTCCTTCGTGTTTTGAAAGAGAAACTCAAACACATTTTTTTTTTCATGCAGAACCTCAAAAATAAACCAAAGTCTAATCATGATATGAAACCAAGGAGTTGAGATTTGCTTTTTAACATGGTACAGCTGCCAGATGCTTTAAGTGCAGGGTCAATATATATATATATATATATATATATATATATAATAGTAATATAGTATTTCTTTGGTATTTAAAGAGAACCTATTAAGCTTTTTTACATCCCTGAAACGCCTCCATTGTAGTCTTGAGTTTTCTTCACAATATTCCTCATTTAAATAATTCATGCGCAGAATAAAGGGGCGGGGCCTGCTTGAGTTAGTTAATAGTGTGTTGAAACTGGCGGTTATGGTAAGGGGCGGGACATTTCCCAAACACCAATCACATCACACTGCTCCAGCCGACCAATCAGAGCACATTGTGCTTTTCAGAAGGAGGGGCTTTATAGAGACAGGAACTAAACAGAGCGTTACTGACAGACTGGGAAGAGAGGAGCTGCAACAATGCAGATTATGAGGAAAATAATCAACATTCAAGCATGAAAACCTGTTCTAGTAGAGCACAAAAACAACATCAAGACTTTGTTTACCAGAATCCCACTTTTGGAAGCTCTTAAAAGCCCATTAGAAGAGTAGTTTGTATATTTTTTTTTATAAGAAATGACCTCTTTTACACTGGATGCGAGTCTCTCTTTTTTTGAACAGGGAGGTTTGTGAAGTCTTTTATTTTGGGCTCTGCACTTATCGCATGAACTGTCTGGCCTAATTTATCACACGATAGCAAAGATTACATTGTGAGAACGGATGCAGAAGAGATTGCCGTCCTTGCTGAGGGTGTTGGGGTGGCATTAATTCATGATTGGACATCCTCACCCTCATATTAGCACATTAGAAGAGCGTTAACCTCATCAGAAAGGCATAGACAGAAAGGCCAGCTCTGCCCTGCAGTCACCCACAGCCTGCTAACTACCCATAAACACCGGCAGCACGTAATGAAAAGATGTGCTTAAGATTTTATGGGCTTCCCAATATATGTCATGGCCTGAATCAATGTGTGTTTATAGTGTTAGACGACACCACCGCGTGATGTCAGACTCAAATTTATATTTTGTGGCCATGCAAAACTCATTGGTTGTAAAGTGGTTGTAAAGGTGCTCTTGAAATCTCACTTATTATCATCTTAAAAAGCAGGGATGGTTGTATGTTTTTGTTATTAATTTTTGTGGGTTCCATATATTATTATTTTAATTATAATTACTATGATTTTGTGGATCAAACTGACCCTGACTGGTTTTAACACACTTTAAAAGAAAAAAAATGCTTAACCCAAGTTGGGTTAAAAATAGACAAACCCAGAGATTGGGTTGTTTTAACCCAGCGAATAGGTTGTTTTCAACCAACAATTGGGTTGTTTTAACACAGCGATTGGGATAAATGTTAGCCCAACCTGCTGGGCAGTTTTATTTAACTATTGTTAAAAATGACTGTATTGTTGCTTAATAATGAACCAAAAATATGTTGGAAATTAACATTTATTAATCTGTATAATAAATGAACATTTATTAATAAGTTTAATGAATAATAATTAAACAATAAACATTTATTAAATTGCTTATTAATAAATGTTCACCTTTTGATTATTATTGTTGCCTCCAGTAATTATGTGTCTCATTTTTTATTTCCAACATATTTTGGGTTCATTTTAAGCCAGACATATAGTCATTTTAATCATTAGTTGGGTTAAATAAAACTGCAAACATTTAACCCAACTGCTGGGTCAAAACAACCCATTCCCTGGATTAAAACAACCCAACCGCTGGGTTTGTCCATTTTCAACCCAACTTGGGTTGTTTTTAACCCAGCATTTTCTAGAGTGTACAATTCACCAAAAATAACACTAAAAATAGTAAACAGTAATGATTGCAAATAAAGACAAAGCAAAGATAGCAAAGACATCATAACAGTATAATATTATAATAAAATTATAGCTTCATAAAAAATAACATGATAAATAAAATGGTTTTTAACATATTTTAACATTTTCTAGTTGTATTCAATACTTACATTTTCATAAACTGTGAATATACTGTAAATAATTACAACTTTTTATTAATATTATAGCCCGTTAACTGTAAGTGTCCTGATAGTGGGACTCTTGGCACACTATTTATTGAATTTTCCCCCTATCACTTATATTAGTAATCATAATAAATTAGGAATAATTTGAAAGCTTAAACACTCAAAATTCATCCAGAGGAAACAATGCAATTAGACATTGCATTACGATGAAAACAGTACTTTAAATACTTTTGACATGTTTTATGGACTACAATATTTTTAATAAAGTTCTATGTGTTGCCATGACAACAGTATTTAAGATATCAAGAATCCTTTCACAGGTCTTCATCTGCCATGTCTTGACATTATTCTGACAAAGTTTGAAGCAAATTGGGTAAAAATAAGAAGTCGATTTCAAACCATTTTAAGTTATAACACTTCTGTTTCTCTTTTGTCACCATAAATATTGCCATGGTCAAACTGTTTGAAATATCCAATATCCGTCCACAATGTAGCATCATTAATGTCTTGATTTTATGTTAAAAAATTTGGTGTGAATTGTATGACGGCCTTTGGAGCAGTAGTTAAAAATTGAGAGCTTGGTTAAAAAAAAATCCACATTCAAACAAAATAGCTGACTTCCTGTTGGTCAGAGCTAATGACTGTAAATTAGAAAGTTGTCCGGCTCGATGAGAGCAATATATGTACCAAGTTTGGTGACTGTAGGTAAAACTAACCCCCAACTTTAGACAATAGGTGGCGCTATAGAGCCACTCCTCCATGCCCACTTCTAAGGCTTTGCCCATGTCTTCTGACTGGCAACTCTGAGTTGTGTGTCGAGTTTCATGCAATCTGAACCATGCTGATTGCCTTAGAAACCCCTATAAAGAATCGCCATGACAACATTATTCAAGATGTCAAGAATCCTTTCACAGGTGTGCATTTGCGGTGTCTTGACATTATTCTGAAGAAGAGTTTTTGAACATGTTAAGAGACCCAAAATTGCCCGAAAGGCAAAAAAAAAAAAAAAAAAAAAAAAAAAAAAAATATTATATATATATATATATATATATATATATATATATATAAACAAACAAACAAACAAAAAAAACAATTTACCTAAGGAAAACAAAAGGGCCTTCACCCTTTCAGGGCTTGGGTCCTGAAAATAGACACACCAATATGACATCCTATAATACCTGAAACATTGTCACTGTATTTTTTACTGTGAATTTTGGCAACCGCATCTGCCAGGATATTTTATTTTATTTCTTTTTGGGGTTTTTTACAGTTTGGGAAGTATTTGTCCATTTTATTGGCCTTCAAGTAAAAATCCTAAATCTGATTACATAGAAAAAGTCCCAAACCCAAAATCATGGACTATTTAAATGATTGTCTGTTTTCTGTCATTTTTAAGCAGGAATCTTTCAGTAGAGGATGTTCAGGGTGTATGGATAGTCAGTCCTCATGCAATTTTTTTTCCTTTTTGCATATTTAATATGTGCCAAACAACACTAAAGCATTCTGACTGTACCCTGTATTGTTTCTCAGGCCTCTCATGACTGTGTTCTGCTAAAACTTTGGGGCTGAATGTACTTGAGCTGAAATCCAAGCACCTCTCATTGTTTATTAATGTAAGTGCTGCGCAGGCCACAGTCAGAGCCTCTTATCTGCTTCTCTCTGCCCTTGTGAACTCAAATACACGTTATCATTTGAATGCTAAGTGCTACCTCTAATTCTGCACACCTTCATGAAACGTTTTGTCAAAAGCATTTGAAATAATCAGCGGTGCTTGCTAAGGCTGTTATTATCGCTCATACTGAGGCCTGAACTCTAACACTTCTAGCTACACAATTTTGTGCATTGCTGCCCTACTAAATGTCATTCATAATGCAATGCAAATACGTGTTGCACTCTCATGGTGGACATTGGCATAAATATATCTTCTTCTACAATCAATTTTCTCAATGACTGCTGTCAGGCAGAGCAACAATCCAAAGAGAATCTGAGCAAGTTAGTCAGAGTTAAACTGTTGACAAGTTTGTATGCTTCTGGTTTAGGGTTAGTGAGTAGTACAACCCCTTAAAACAAAGCATTACACTTTTATACATAATAAGGTGACAAGTTGACAAGAAACCATTTTTTAAGGAAGAAGTTATTAATGTTTTTTCTGTAAAAATGACCAACATTTTTCACAGACTTGAATCAGAGGGACCTGAACTATATGTCATAGAGACTTGAAGCTGGACTCTTGACCAGTACAAAAACACAACGTTCAGTTTTACATGCGCAAACATCGCTCACAGTCTCTTCAGTACGTGTAAAAAACGCCGTGAGATTTGCACTGCCTTTGTCATGACTTTGAGAGACGGGACGAGGATGGGTTTCTCTTTGAAGATGATGTTCTGGTTTGGGGCTTCAAGTGTCTTTTGTTAGTGCTACTGCATTAGCACAAAACTTCAAGAGATCGCCTTCAAGCTGAGCTCGGCAACTAATATTTCCTGAAGGACAATGTTCTTGTGTCAACATTTGTAAAGAAGAGTATTACTATGCAAATGCGACAGCTTTCTTTGTTGTGTAACCGTCGAGCTCACGGTCTCACAATCATTTAGCCTCATGTAGAAACAAAGACCTCTTGAAAACACAGACCTGCTTTGATGCTGTGAAGAACACGCTCTGTGGTCTAAACATGAATGTATAGCATCTCATCAGAGTACATCACAGCGTTCTTCACTTACTTCCAGGGTTTCTGAAGTCATACGACAGCAGGGAGGAACAGACCCAAATTTAGACATTTGAGAGCTGCAGCGGCGGAGGAAACTAAATTCAATAACAACTTAGATTTCAGTTGTTTTGATGTTTCCACACATCATATGACTTCAGAAGAATTTGAATATCATGTGAACTATTTTCTTTACTAATACTTATATGGTATTTTTTGTTATTTTATGGATGTTTAACAGCATTCATTTGGAAAAGAGCCATATGATACATCCTCTTTTGCTTTTCACAGAAGAAATGATGCCATACGGGTTTGAAATATCATGAGGATGAGTAAATGATGACAAAATTGTCAATGGATATATTAAAAGGTGTTTAAGAGATGTTTCTGACAAAGGAGGTCAAGGTTTGTCTGGTTAGCATAACTACACCATCTGGACATAAAAAGCATCTTCCTCCATTGACAGCCATTCAAAAATAGTTGTGTATCGATGAAATTACATTCTTATCAAATTAATATTTCATAGAAGACGTTTTGCTAGTCAAGTATTTATATATTGATTTATTTACTATATTTATTTACTATTTCAGTCTTTCTACTTCAAAATGCCAGCTTTAATTTAATGTGTTACTTGCTGTTTCTTTGTGACTATTTGTGAAATTTTGCAATTTCTGAGTGAAAAAAAAAAATCCTTCACCAAATTATTGCCTCTGTACCATATTATACATCATCTTGTTCTTGACACAAGAAACATTCGAATGTGAATTTGTGAGATTTCAATTAATATGTTCTCCATATGTTCTCCATTGAAGGGTCCTCAATACTGGAGAGGACGTCTAAAAAGGGGCACTTTATTTTCATTTCCATCAACATGCAGATTTTGCTTTTGGTTTTCCACAGGGACATGTGGCCCAGATAAACTGAGCACTGCAATTCTCCCCACAAGCAGTAGCATATAATATATATATATATATATATATATATATATATATATATATATATATATATGGTGCAGATTTATTGCAATCTAAGCAATCACATCATTGCCACATCGCACAAGCTGATTGGCTTCTGCTGATCCTGCAGCCAATGAGATTGCTTGCTCAACATTTAAATAGTCTGGTTCAGTGTTTGCTGTAAGCTAGTTCCTCTGAACCCCTCCACCTCCCCAGCTCCACCTGCCTAGATCTGCTACGTGATTAATGTATGTCTATTTATGCAGCAGCAGCAGATCTTACATGATCACAGCAGCGTGTCTGTGTATCTGTTAACAGTAGCCGGTCCATAATTGCTCTACAGCAGCAGCAATAATCAACAGCAGCAGCAGATCTATTCAACCCGATCTCAAGGCAATTTGTACGTATTTTACAAGGTGGCTAATTTGTACGAATTCATACAACCTCACTCATACGAATTTGTATGATTTTTACTAAATCGCACACATTTTACCAAATAGTTGCCAAATTCGTATGAATTCGTACAAATTACCTACCCCTAACCCCACCCCTAAACCTACCCATCACTGGGGTTTAGACAAATCGTACAAATTCATATGAATCAGCCACCTTGTAAAATACGTACGAACTGGTCGTGAGAATGCGTTGGACCTAGTCCACCAAGACATTAACATTGCCATATTCAATGACATGCTGAACTGCACAGCCAGCAGCCCTTTCTGCTCACAGCCATGTGTTTTCTCGCAAAAGTCCAGCTATATTTCATGACTTGTATGTTCAGGATCAGGTTGGACTCCAACATGGATGAGTACGAGGATAAGTTCCCATGCAAACTTTCTGAACATGTTCTGAAGCCGTTGTAAAGGTAAAGCTCACACACGTTTGCAAACTCAAGGTGTCTAAAGTGTTTAGTTACAATAGTAAATAATATTAGAAAATCCTTGAAACAAAATCAATTTACTTGAGAAGCAACCCTGCATTAGATGTCATGACTTTTAGCTTTAATACGTTTGTATTTTGTCAGATGTTGTCACTTGTTTTTAACTTGTTTATACTTAAAATAAGTGAAAATGCACTTATATTAACAAATCTATCAAGACCTAATAACTCATGCAGTGTTGCTTCTCAAAGAAACTGATCTCGTTTTAAGAATTTTTAGATATTTTCACTGGACAACAAGTCAATTTGAAGAAGACATTTTGCTATAAAAGACTGCAAGTGTCTAAGGACAAAGAGATTGATTTTCCAAAAACAAGTCTTAATATATTATTCAGTGGTGCTTATCAGGTGAATGTAACTTGTTCTAAGGATGTTTAGATACTGGAAAACAAGACAAATATACAAATACATCATACATAAGTTTATATTAATTTGCAGTGTGGGTTCTTTTGATTAATAACCACCAAGAACACCAAATATTTAGACCTAAATATTAGATTATAAGATTTATTGCATATAAAATTTCCTTCCATTTGAATTTTTAATTAAAATGTGATGAATATTTGTCAGTTATACATAAAATAAACTTGTTTCTTACCAGTTTCATTTATTGAAGCATGACAAAAACTATGTAAGTCAAATGGATGGAAATTTTATATGCAATTCAAATACATACACTTAAATTTTGACCTAAATATTTTAGCAAATGCATAGCAATGCCTGAGTTTTGTACGACCACCAATTACATTTTCTTTAAAATGCTTGTTTTTATATTGAAATATTGTGTGCAAACTTGAAAAAAGTTTGTGAAAGTGAAAACTTGAGTGAAGATGCTTACAAAACTGTGCAAGCTATCAAAAGTTTGTGTAATATTACCTTAAAACTAAAATGCGCCTTAATGTTAAATTTCTGAAGTTTTTAGGAATAAAGTTATTATTTTAACTGTTCCATTTGGTGAAGCTCATGGCACAAACATGACACGTTTTAGCTTAATATAGACCACACTGTCAGACCGGAGATTTGCCATTTTTGGAAGAACAATCCTTTGGAAAAACAGTTGGAAATCTAAAGTAAATGTGAAGCAGAGTCACATGGCAGAAAAATCGAGCTGGTCTGTTAAAAATATCCTCCGTAAATCCATTTCCATCAGGCCTCCGGAGCTCGACGGCCGCTCTGCACGTGTTTTCTGGTTGAGTTTCTCTGTAAGCTCACGATTCACACGGTGAGTCATTCAGCATGAACCAAACGACCAATTTGGCTGCACAAACTCGGTGAGATCTTGCGTTAAGATGCGACGCCTTTCCCTGCATTGGGATTGGGTGTGCTGATGAGCGTTTTCCCAGCAGCAGAGGGTCGGGGCTTTGCTCAACTATGCAGGCTGCTCGTTTGAATCACGTCTCCATTGCCCGTAAACGAAGGCAAAAATAGTCCTAATTTAAGCATCAAGTGTGCAAAGTTCTGTCTCTGTCCCAGTTGGATCAATATTGACTATTGTGGAGCAGATGGCCAGGGTTTTAGAGAGGCAAAGTCAGGGATCAGGACTGACATCTGGTCTCGGCGCTCCGTGAACATGGTTTGTACGTCAGTTTGGCTCATTAAGTGATCAAACTTCACCAACACAACATGAGATGCACACACTGCTCAATGAATCTAAACTTTTGTCTTGTTTTCCAGTAAAAATATCAGTAACACTTTAAGTAGCACCATTCGTTGATGTTAGTTAATGCATTAACTAACAATGAGCAATAAGTATTTATTTATCTTTGTTAATATTGGTTCATGTTAGTTTAGGTCCATTATAGAATAATGTACAACAATAAGAACAAATACAACATTTGATCTTAATAATGTATTAGTAAATTTCAAAGTTATTGGTTACACTTTATTTTAAGGTGTCCTTTTTACAGTGTAATTATATATTTAAGTACTGAGTAATAATTATTATTATTATTATGTTTAGGATTAGGATTACCACAACTTAAATAAATGCATGTTGCAAGTTAAAAATTCTAATTTATTCTAATTTAAGTTGCATTTGTTGAGTTCTGTTGACATAATAATGTTGATCATTACATCAACTTAATATTGTCTCTAATTTAAACTCAAATTTCTGTGTTAATTGCCTTTTTTTTAAAGAAAAAATAGGTTGTAGTAACTTAATGAGATTATTAAGTTCCTCTAACTCAGTGTAGCTTGTTGGTTGAACAAATTAACTCAAAGTTGTCATAACTCAAATCTGTAAAAAATTTTATGCAAACTGTTGCGTTATTTATTTATTTTTGCAGAGCCAACACATTGTTTTTTAGTGTGTATAGTGACTACATGTAACATGTGTAACAAGAACACTATAAAATAAAGTGTTACCAAATTAGCAGTAACTAAGATTAATACATGCTTTAGATATAGTGTTAATTTTTGTTCATGTTAACTAATGGAACCTTATCGTGAAGTGTTACCAAAATATCTAAATAAATAAAGAAATTTTGTTTTGAGATAAAAAAATTTCTTATCAGTGTGAAAGAGACTCAAAGTACTCCATCAATTTTGATCATACTGATACATGCATCATTCAAAACTGTTAAGTGTCTAATTTTATTTGTGTTGTAGGGTCTGCACAGTTTCGAAAATAAGCAGGTCCCGCCATAAATTGTGTTTAAGCCTCAATTCACGGAACTTTGGTTTGTAAATCTCACATTGGCTCCGGCCTGGCAGACACTAATGGATCACGAAACACTTTTCATGACTATTTCAATAGATTCCTGAACATTCCCTTCACGACTTCAAAGGGGATGCGGCCAGCTCGGATTGGGTTACTACGAGCCAGGCCTGCATTCCAAAACAGCAATAAAATAGAAAATACACGCACACAGACACACGCATAAAGACTGTATGCACAAATATGATTGTACCTGCAAATATGAATGTATCCGCCATTGTAGTTCTTGTTGCATTTATGTGTTACCAGTGTAGAAGCGTAGAAATGACTGTAGTGGGTTAGTTTTCATGTTAAACGATAGTATTAGAGTATAAAGTGTATCTTCTTTAAATGAGGTGGGATACCTGTCAAGTTTGGACTCTCCGTAAAGCTCTGGGTCCGCCTTATTCACTAATGTATGTCGTATTGCTGACAAATGCATTGTTCTATTTGTTTAATGGTACTGTGAAGAAAGTACTATCTGATCTGATACCCATAAATTATGCAAATTCAGCCAGGAGACAAGACAAAGAAAACTTTGCCCACCAAACATTGCCATGCATCTATTGGCCGTCCAGCCAAAGAGGTGTGTTAGTTTGGTTTTCCATAAAGCAATGACACGCGTCTCTTAGTTGCACAAGTTTCCTGCCGTCAAGCTTTCGACTCTCTTCTTTATTTTCCGGTTATATTACTCTTCAGTTTAAACCTCGCTTGAAAAACCCACCGAAGAACAACCTCCTGAAGAAGGACCAATTACCACACTGAGCGCTTGAAACTCTAAACCACAACAATGAACCGATATGCAAGTATTAACTTCTTTATGATTTTAGATACTGAGTTTCCTTGCTGGCTCTCAAAGGTTTAAGGTCCTGCCTTTACTTTCGCTTTGTATATATATATATATATATATATATATATATATCTACTTGTGTTTATTTAGCCGTATAACCTTTGTATTATTAATTTTACATATTAAATACATTATATCCATGCTTTTTGTTCTTTTTCTCATTCAACAAAAACTAGGTCACTTTAACGTTTTCGATCGCTTTACACTTTGATTCTATAATAGGAATTTATTCTCGTGGCCAGAGAATAACTCCTTTTATAATATTCTATGAGGAGCTAACAGTTTGCTGGACAAACCGATAGTTTCTCTAAATAATTATTAAACCAGAACTAATCATATATGTAATTGATTATAATTTGTTGTAATTAATTCACAATATATGTTTAATTCCCCCTTGGGTCGGTATATTTACATTTACATTTATGCATTTGGCAGATGCTTTTATCCAAAGCGACTTACATTGCATTATACTATACATTTGTATCTGAGTATGTGCAATCCCTGGGATCGAACCCATGACCTTGGCATTGCTCTAACCACTGAGCTACAGGAAAGCTATATGCATCATAATTAATCATAAAGCTTTATGATTTATTATATTCATATATATAACCCATAAATTGATTAATAACTGTACAGAATCGCTACAGTGTACACACAAAAAAAAACCAAAATGTTGTGCTTTTTGCTAAATAAAGAAAACAAACATGATGTGCGATCTGCCATCTCTATCTCTCAATGAAGTGCATTCTGATACTCATCAGAAAATGAACTGTAACTTAGCGTATACTAATCACACAAATATGAGACATGTCATTGAAATGTCAGGTTTTAAATCATGTAAAACAAATATTCTCTGTTTATGTAATCTGTTTGAAAAAAGAGAGATGTCAGTCATTCGCGAGTCACCTCATTATCCGCTAATGCGGCCACGCCCATGGAAAGTGCATACCGTTCAAAGGCAAATTCTGAGGCGATTCATGTAAACAGAGTCAATTCGAAAAAAACGCATCAAGCTTAGTCAGATTCATGTACATTACATAGTTTTGAGACGCGGTTGAAGAATTTACCTCAGAAGAAGAGCGTGACTGGTTTGTGCTCACCCAAAGTTTCATTTATTTGATCAAAAACTGTTAAAATTACTAGAAACATTTATGATTATTATTATATTTTTTCATATTTTTACGGAAACCGTGATTCATTTTTGTTTTCGGGATTATTTGATGAATATAAAGTTCAAAAGAACAGCATTTATTTGAAATAGAAATCTTTTGTTACATTATAAATGACCTCTTAGCAATTGCATGGCATCTTCAGAAAAATAGTTTATTGATGTCTTTGCATTAACTGTGACATTTTTTGCTATCCGATATGAAGTCATTGGTATTAAACATTGTTCATACAGACACCCTGACAACTGTAATCTCTGCTCCTATAGGTGACGGGGTTAACCTCCTGATCTCAGAGGCTTTATTTAGCGTACGGTGAGGTTTGGATTACCGAGCCACAGGTAATGGGATCCGTCCAGAGTGATTCTCTGTCCCTCATGAGGACCCGGTATCTCTGTCTCGAAGTGGCTCTTCAAAGCTGCGGCCAGTAAAGTGCTCTGATAACCATCGCAGCGTTATCTCACCCGACCGCTGTGTCTGCAGTGCGAACGCTCGAGAGAGACGTCACTCATTTTGGCAGAGTGTTATGATAAACATGCGGCTCCGTCTCTGCCCAAGGGTTTTGCCACCCTGAAATTTTCAATCCATATCACTTTCCGTAGATAAAATCTAGCACCGGCTGTCTGTCCTGATTGTCCTCTGGCTCATCAGGAAGAGTTGAATGTGGGTCAGTTCACCCATGGACAAATTTTCTTTTGTTCAATACATCCTTCATAACACTATTTAGCAATTAATGCAAATGCCATTGATTTCATATGTGCATATGTTGGTCACTTTAAAATATTTTAATTCATTTTTGATATTTCTTTACAGCTTTAATACATTTTTATTTAGTTTATATATATATATATATATATATATACACACAAACCCAATTCCAAAGAAGTTGGGACACTGTACAAATTGTGAATAAAAACAGAATGCAATGATGTGGAAGTTTCAAATTTCAATATTTTATTCAGAATACAACATAGATGACATTTCAAATGTTTAAACTGAGAAAATGTATCATTTTAATGGAAAAATAAATTTCATGGCATCAACACATCTCAAAAAAGTTGGGACAAGGGCATGTTTACCACTGTGTGGCATCCCCTTTTCTTTTTATAACAGTCTGCAAACGTCTGGGGACTGAGGAGACAAGTTGCTCAAGTTTAGGAATAGGAATGTTGTCCCATTCTTGTCTAATACAGGCTTCTAGTTGCTCAACTGTCTTAGGTCTTCTTTGTCGCATCTTCCTCTTTATGATGCGCCAAATGTTTTCTATGGGTGAAAGATCTGGACTGCAGGCTGGCCATTTCAGTACCCGGATCCTTCTTCTACGCAGCCATGATGTTGTAATTGATGCAGTATGTGGTCTGGCATTGTCATGTTGGAAAATGCAAGGTCTTCCCTGAAAGAGACGACGTCTGGATGGGAGCATATGTTGTTCTAGAACTTGGATATACCTTTCAGCATTGATGGTGCCTTTCCAGATGTGTAAGCTGCCCATGCCACACGCACTCATGCAACCCCATACCATCAGAGATGCAGGCTTCTGAACTGAGCGCTGATAACAACTTGGGTTGTCCTTGTCCTCTTTAGTCCGGATGACATGGCGTCCCAGTTTTTCAAAAAGAACTTCAAATTTTGATTCGTCTGACCACAGAACAGTTTTCCACTTTGCCACATGTTTAGATATGGTTTCTTTTTTGACCTATAGAGTTTTAGCCGGCAACGACGAATGGCACGGTGGATTGTGTTCACCGACAATGTTTTCTGGAAGTATTCCTGAGCCCATGTTGTGATTTCCATTACAGTAGCATTCCTGTATGTGATGCAGTGCCGTCTAAGGGCCCGAAGATCACGGGCATCCAGTATGGTTTTCCGGCCTTGACCCTTACGCACAGAGATTGTTCCAGATTCTCTGAATCTTTGGATGATATTATGCACTGTAGATGATGATAACTTCAAACTCTTTGCAATTTTTCTCTGAGAAACTCCTTTCTGATATTGCTCCACTATTTTTGGCCGCAGCATTGGGGGAATTGGTGATCCTCTGGCCATCTTGACTTCTGAGAGACACTGCCACTCTGAGAGGCTCTTTTTATACCCAATCATGTTGCCAATTGACCTAATAAGTTGCAAATTGGTCCTCCAGCTGTTCCTTATATGTTCATTTAACTTTTCCGGCCTCTTATTGCTACCTGTCCCAACCAATATTTGGCATGACATTTCAAAATGTCTCACTTTCAACATTTGATATGTTATCTATATTCTATTGTGAATAAAATATAAGTTTATGAGATTTGTAAATTATTGCATTCCTTTTTTATTCACAATTTGTACAGTGTCCCAACGTTTTTGGAATTGGGTTTGTATATATATATATATATATATATATATATATATATATATATATATATATATATATATATATATATATATATATAAAATACATAAATAATAATAAAATAATAAGAAGAATAATAATTTATAAATAATATAATTTATTTTTATTTCAGTTTTAGTTCTAGTATTTTTAGTACTTCAATTTAAACTTATTTATTTCATTTAGTTGCCAAGGCAATTATTTTAAGCTTTTCAATTAATATTTATATTTTATTTCAGCTTCATTTCAATTAATAACTATTTTTTAGTTAACAATATGCTTATAATCACTCAGAACACATAATTTATATACAATTATAGTATTTTAGTAGTAATTATAGTATTTTTATAGTATTATAGTGTATATATATATATATATATATATATATATATATATATATATATATATATATATATATATTTGTTTATATAAACATTTTCTTCATTTCTTTACTACTTCAATTTAAACTTATTTATTTCAGTTTGCTCCCAAGGCAACATTTCTAATTTTCATTTAAGTTTTTTAATTTTAAGCTTGTCAGCTAATCTTTATATAGTATTTTATTTTATTTCATCTTCATTTCAGTTAAAACTATTTTTTAGTCATTTTAATGTTAGATAACAATATTCTTACAATCACTCAAAGAACGCATTAGCAACCATTTAGTAATATTCTACATGCTTCTGAACAGTCGTTTGTTTAAAGTTTGCTCTTTTTAATTACCCACAATGCACCTGCTCAACCCACCATAACACATTTAGCACACAGACTACTGATCTGAGCGATTTCCTGCACTGGTTTCAATCTCAGTCTGATCAATCAACTTCTGTAGTACAGAAGAAAAAAAATCAATCGATACCAATCAGCTGAGGTTTGTTCAATTTACTCCCTCAGTAAATACAGATTTACGGCCACTAGAGGAAAACATTCACGTCTCTGACTCAGTGTCCTCCATTAGTGTGCAGTAAATTACAGTCAGGCTCATATTGCTGTCGCTCTTAACCTTTCGACGGCGTAAAGACTTCTATAGCAGCGCTGGGACAATAGAGTCATGTTTAATGAGCTTCATGTCTACATTAATTAGATGCTTCTGCTGTTATCATGTGACTCACTCACATCAGTGCAGAGGAAACATAGAGGAATCACCAAAACCTAGATAATCAGAACATAACACACATTATTTAGCTTTTCTCCAGCACAAAGATGCTAACGAATAGCGAAAGATGGAGTATCCGTTTATCCGGGGCCCCCGAGGAGATTTTTCCATGTTCTGTAAGAGATTTGCACAATCTGATCTGAATGCAAAAACAAACTGAATTAAAATTTTCTCCGGACAGGATATGAATGACTCTTAATGGTGTCGCTCCCTAAAGTCACAGGCAGAGTTTCCAGAACGTGTCCGATTTCCATTGTGCACAGATGAGCCAAATTCTCATTCAAATTGAGATGGATTGAATCTAATATAGTTTTCTCCCCCAAGACAGCCTGTCTCCATCTCAGCACCTTTTATAATCAGAAAAATGTCGACTGATCCATCCTTCTCTCTCCGACTGACCTTCAGCCATCACGGCGAAATGATAAAACAGCATCTTCTTTCTGTCTGAGACACACACTCACCAAACGTATAATTAAAGTCTCAGAAATGCTTGTAGCAAAAGGCACTTTGCGGCTTCATTTGGGCTGTTTGGCGTTTGCAGAACAAGTTTGCTGTCTGTCTAAATTAATCACTGTGTGAACAGGGCTTTACAAACGCATGTATTCATTTTACAGACACTATTATCCAGAAACACAGTATTTCACTGGGTGTAGAACAGCTCTTCATACTGACACCAGCAAAAAACAGCATTATTTCATGAAAGCTCTGCTGTGAATCTTCATGTTGTTTGAGGATTCAGGATTCATGTAACTATGCTTCCTAATAGCATGAAGTCAGTTTTGAGAAGTAGATATAGATAGATACATAGATAGAGAGAGAGAGCAATTTTAGTACTTTTTAGTACTAATTTCATTCAATTCTAATTTTTTACTCTTTTCTACTCTTCTAATTTTCTTCCAAGTTTATATTTTATTTTATTTCAGCTTTATTTCAATTAATGAAGTCTTATTGTGTTTCAGGACCAGTGGTATTTATATATATATATATATATATATATATATATATATATATATATATATATATATATATATATATATATAAAATAAAATAAATATATTATATATATTATAAATTAATATATTATAAATTATATATTATAAATGTTATATATATTATGATATAAATGTTAATAAAATATATTAATACTAATGAATAAAATGTAATATAATAAATGAATAAAATGTAGTAATAATATTTAAATTGGCTTTTATTTTTATATTTTGAATTCATTTAAATTTTAATGAATAATTAATTAAAATTAATAATATATATATATATATATATATATATATATATATATATAGAGAGAGAGAGAGAGAGAGAGAGAGAGAGAGTTAAGAAAATATATTAATAATAATGGATAAAATATATTAAAATATATTAATAATAATGAATAAAGTATATATATATATATATATATATATATATATTAATAATATTTTAAATTGGGTTTTATTTTTATATTTTCAATTCATTTTAATTTTAAATAATTATGTGTTTTTTTGTTTTTGTCATTTTATATATACATATACATACATACATACATACATACACACACACACAAAATAGATAAAAATGACAAAAGAACATAACATTAAAATTAATAATTAAATAAACAGAAAATATAAAAATAAAAGCTAATTCTAAATATTAATAACTACTATAATTAAACATTTAAATATTAATATACATTAATGAATGATAATATGTGTTTTATTTCCATTACTGTTTGAGTTTTTTTTTTTATTACTTCAACTTATTTAATTTAGTTACCACGGCAACATTTCAAATTTTTTGAGTTTTACATCTAATATTTATATTTTATTATTTCAGCTTTATATCAATTCATGGCAACAATTTTTAATAAGCACGCGTGTGTGTTTTTGTTGTTTGGCAGGTTTACAGCGTTTAGTCTAATTTAAAGTAGGACGTTAATGAATTGTGATGTGGTTCTGTCCTGTTTGGCAGACGATCTGTTGGCACATCGCCTTGAACAACTGTTGCGATCATGTTATTTTTCTGGTATAAAACTTGCAACTTGCAAAATCTCTCTCCACATTTTCTATGTGGGAGTAAAAAAAATGCAGGAACTTGCAGAAATTCCCACAATTACACAGTGACATTCTCCAAATGTTAAAAATAATCTCTGCCAGGATTTCATTCATGGCGCGTCATGAATATCTGCAGCGGCTGACAGTGTGGTCTTATTAACCCCTCGTCAGCGGTCCGACGTAACCCGTGACATTTCCCGAAATATCGCTATTGCCTAGTGAGCAATAACGGCAAAAGTGACATTCTGTGCAGCATTACAGTCCTAAAACAGCACTAAACGTGTCAGGAATGCACCTCATGTCCAGAATTTATGTCAGAAAGCATGTGGCGAAAACTTACAAGGGACAGCACTCAAAATCCAACGCAAAATCCCTTCAGTCTATTTCCAGATGAAGCGAGGAGGAGTTTCAGTCACGCAAGCCCTGTGGGAGAAAACGGCAACAGCGCTTCTTACGGACCTGCTAAAAGAGAGATTGTGACGGCCATGCTGTTAATTGCTGCTGTCACCGTACCATGCTGACTTTAAAAAGGCAATTTAGTTTCTCTTTGCATGTGACAGGAGGACTACAGATGCTATTGTGTGCTTCTTTACACCCCATGTCGGCCAACCTGAAGTCAACAAACCTGAACGCTGAGATTGACAGGTAAAGAGAGCAGCTACAAGTGCTCTGACTGGCTGAACAATAGCGTCTCGCAGTGATTTTGTGCTGACCGAGATCTCTTTTAGCCATGTGTCAGGATTTCTGTGAGCTACACTACACTTTTTGTCTTGTTTTCCAGTACAAATATCTTAACGTTCTTAAAGGGGTGGTTGATTGTGATTTGACTTTTTTAACTTTAGTTAGTGTGTAATGTTGCTGTTTGAACATAAACAACATCTGCAAAGTTATGACACTCAAAGTTCAATGCAAAGGGAAATCACCTTTTAAGGACTACAGACGGCTGGTAGGAACTACAACAAGCTTCTTCCTGGGTTAGTGATATCACTAACCTAAAATTTACATAAACCCCGCCCCTGGGAACACGCAACAAAGGGGGTGAGGCCATGTTGGGCTGCTTTAGAGAAGAGGAAGAGTTGTTGTTTTACGCCGGACTGCTTCACAAACAATTTGCACAAAAGATGAACATGACGGCACATGCTAGTGGATGAGTTGAATCAACTCCACAGCAACTACATCAATTTATCCACTAACCATTCAGAAACGTCTAAAAGTTGTAACTTCTTCCTGAGTCTCTCCATCAGTGTCGACTCCGGTTTGAACAATGTAAGGCTGAACACTTTCATCATTTTGGCTGCGTGAGATTCTCCAGCTTTGTTGTTGTTGAGCTGTTAAAGCTCCACCCTCTTCTGGAAAGGGGGCGGGAGCAGCAGCTCATTTGCATTTAAAGGGACATGCACAAAAACGGTCACACCCAAATAGAGGCAAATTTGACAAGCTATAATAAATGATCTGTGGGGTATTTGAGCTGAAACTTCACACACACATTCTGGCATTATAGGTCCACTTTAAATCAAGACAGATTTACTTGAGAAGCAAAATGACATGATATTAAGTCTTGTTTACTGAAAAATGTTACAAAATTAAGTATTTCTTATGCATGATTATAGATTTTTTAAAATTAAATATTTTATTAAAAAAAAAAAATTCTGCACAACACTGATCAAAAGCAACAGTAAAGACATTAATGTTACAAAATATTCTAATTCAAATAAATGTTGTTCTTTTGAACTTTGTATTCATCAAAAAATGCTGAAAAATCACAGTTTCCACAAAAATATGAAGCAGCACGACTGTTTTCAACATTGATAATAATCATAAATGTTTCTTGAGCAGCAAATCATCATATCAGAATGATTTCTGAAGGATCATGTGACACTGAAGACTGGAGTTATGATGCTGAAAATAAGATTTGATCACATGATATAAATGACATTTTACTATTTATTCACTTAGAAAACAGCTATTTTAAATTAATACCTTTTCACAATATTATTAGTATTATTTTTGATCAAATAAATGCAGCTTTGATGAGCAGAAGAAACTTTTCTTCAACTTACTGATGCAAAACTTTCAAACAGTAGTGAATATATAAATATGTATAAATAATATTTATATAAATATATATATATATACTTTTTACCAGATACTTACTCCGACTTTGTATGAATTATATATAATGAATTAAAAGACACAGTCACTTGTTGTGTCTTAGCAAGCTCAAGTAAAAGTAGTTTCCCAAATAAACCTTTAGTTTAGAAAGTTGGTGACACGTTGTGTATTAATTCCAGCACATTCCCTGTCCTTGTTCATCCTCTGCGGGGAGTAAACTTTTCCCGAGCTCAGATAACCTATTTCTGGCTTTTGTGTTGAGATGCCCTGGTTTGATGTCTGACGCGCCTGTGAAGCTCATGTGGGTGACATCTGTCTGCGCTGTGACTGACATGTTTTGCCAGGAGATGACAGATACCTCCACTAGCGCGTGCTCAAACCCGAGCAGCCTTGGGGATCGAACACTCGCGCGCGCATGCTGTTTGTCACGGAGACAGAGCCCATGTCGTTGCCACACCGTGCTTTTAGCATGACTAATGGAGTCGGCCTTGAAAACGTTTCCTTGAATGTTTCAGGCGGATCCGCCTGCATCGCTGCACGCTGTGATCTAAGGGAGATGCACACATGTACGTGACCTGAAAGACCCTCTTAAACCAATTTCTCATTTATTCCTTTAAACTCATTACGAGGCCAGAGAAGCGGCTTTCATTAAATATTAATGCAGCCCAAAGATTATATAAGCCTTTATAAATGACTCCAGCAATTCGCTGCAACAAGACAGATAATATTCCTCATCACTAGCAGCATGTCCTAACTAGGCCCGATGCGTCAAGCGATAAAAGCCTCCAATTAAATCTGAGCTTTTGTCCAAACCACCAGCCATGACCGCGGCGGGACATTTTGTGCATAGCTTGGTTTTTCTGTATGTGGCATTGTGCTGCATAAACCCGCCCACCTCGCAATCTCAGTGTACGAACTACTGCAGCACATGACTGAATCAAATACAGTGATGTGTGGCCATCTTCACCATTTATTCAAGTATTATTAAAAGTGTTCAAGATTTTATAATCATATGCAATTGAGTCAATTGTTTTATTAGCAATAATAATTCCAGGCGATCATACAGAGAAATTATGAACACATGCAAAACAAGAGAGAACCAATGAAATATTAATAACTGATTATGTGCACTTTTTATTTTTAATGCATTTTTTTTGCATAGTAAAATAAAACATGTCGCTTTACATTTTTTGCAAAATAATTTTGTCAGATAAACACCTTAAACAAGTTTAGTGTTTTGTTTTTCCTTCATATTTAAATATTTAAAAAATATAAAATATTTTTCTCATATTTTGAAGGTTTAATCAAACATGTAGGTTTATTAAACCAGAAATCACTTTTGCCCACTATTGTGTTTTGATAAGTGTTATTTTAGTGTTAATTATATAAACTGTATTTATTAATATTTTAATTAACTTTTTTTTAGTTTATATTTTCAGTTTTTGTCAATTTATTATCTGCTTGCCTTTAAAAAAAAAACATTTCTATTTAGCAATTTTAGTAATTTTAATACTTAGACTTCAACTTACTTCAATCAGTTAATTGCAAAGGATTAAGTTTTTAAAAATATGTTGAAATATTTTTATATCTTTTTTATTTTCATTATAGCTTTTATTTTCATATTTTCAGCTTTCATTTTAATTTTAGTTTTAGTGATTGTTATGTGCTTTAGTAATTTTGTTTTTTTATTTCTATTTAGCTTTATATTAATAAACATTTTATTTTAAATTTTATTTTATTTACATTTTTATTTCAATTTTAATTTTAATACTTAGACTTCAGCTTATTTTATTTCAGTTAATTGCAAATGATTAAGTTTTTAAAATATGTTGAAATATTTGTATATCTTTTTATTTTCATTATAGCTTTTATTTTCATATTTTCAGCTTTCATTTTAATTTTAGTAATTATGTGCTTTAGTAATTTTATTTTTTTATTTCTATTTAGCTTTATATTAATAAACATTTTATTTTAAATTTAATTTTATTTATTTATTTATTTATTTTAGCTTTATTTAAATTAGTTTTATTTCACATTACTGAGAATTTGGGTGAAATGTGTTTACTTGTCATGTAAATAATGGAACTATGCTAAAAAAAATCTTAGTGGACCTAAAAATAGGCTTAATTATTAATCACACGGCTGTGACCGTCATGTAATGAGACATTGTTCGGTGTGTGAGATTTGAACCAGCTGCAGATCTGGGGCCAGTTGCATAAACAGTCTTACTTTTCGCATTGAAATTAGGCCAGTCTACGTTTTTATGCAAATGTTTTAAAAAAGTTATGACCAGTCTTTTTAAATGAGATGACTTACTAAGACTAGTCTAAGCGTTTTATGCAACTGGTCACAGATTGCATTAAAAGCAAATATAAAACCTTACGTCATCTTAAGTTTTTCCAGACTCATGCATTGGTCAGCTCTGTCTGCGTTTGGAGTCAAATCAATGTCCAGGACGCGTCTGTTCTGACTGATTCCCAGGAGAGGACGAGGGGAAGCCAGCGACATGTTTATTTATAGAGAATAATGGGTCTAATTGGTAAATTAGTGTGTTGATTGATTCTCTATTGAGTGTGGGAAGCCATGGCCTGAACCCAGGAGTGAAGGATGTCTTTAAATAGACCCTGTGACAGGAGGGTGGATACTAGAGACGCACTATATTCCCATAGAGATGGATCCGAGCGCAAGCTGCTGCCTTATCATGCTGGAAGAACAGATAATTGCATCAGACCACCTTCAATAGTCTATTTACACAGCAGAAGACAGCAAGTCAAGCTGTCAACCAACCATTATGTCACATCCTCCGTTTGACCTATAATGTACAGCGCTGAGACAACAATCCATCCTCGAGAGAATCTCACAGAGCCTGTCATCTGCAGGCGCAGGTTTATATTTCACACAAAATCAAAAAATAGTTTTGCATGAAAAAAATTAAGCCCATTAAAGATTTTTTTTGCATGTCGACATTATTTTACTGTACTGCTTCACAAATGAGGGTTAAACTGTTGATATGATTATGTTTGTCGCTGCAACAGTAATGCAAGAGTGCATGTTGAAGTGCCTCAATGCTATTTTAAAGGTTCCACATTTTGTCTCCTACAAGAGGTTTACATGCATCCAAGGTCAAAAAACACTTTAATTTTCTCATAATCTACATTACAGCATCAGCTCATTTCTCAAAGAGTCTGAAAACAGTTTGTTCGAAGTTTCACAGTCTCTATAAACCCCGCCTTTCAGAGTGCCTGCTCTGCTCTGATTGGTCAGACGGCCCAGTCTGCTGTAATTGGTCGGCTGCTTACAGCACGTGTCAGAAACCAAACGCCCATTACCATATCTGAATTTTAGCTCTTCCTTTTGAAGTGCATCAAAGTGGATTCGCAGAGCAGAAAACAGCGTTTTCTCGACATGAAAAACACGAATCAAACTCTTCCAGTCTTAGATACATCTACAGCGATTGAGGGCGGGGCAAAGAGACGCTGTTCAGCCAATGAAGATCACAGGCTGGCATTATGCAAAGCAGGAAGTGAGACTGATTTACTGACAACTCGTTCCAGGCAGTTCAGAATTTATTCTTTTTTATAGGAAACAACTTTATTTGTCATGCACTTTGCAGACTTTTTACATTCACAAACAGCTACATAACACTACATGAAAGGTGATATTCAAAAAAGCACTTTATGTGTGCGATGCATTGGCCAAAGGTTCTCTGTACTGTGTAAATATCTCAGTGGCAGCGCAGGCCGAATCGCACGACTCAGGTAACGCATTAATATCAGCCAGAATTCTCACGAAGGATGATAAATGTCAAAGTGCATGAGTCATCAGGGCTTTAATAAGATCCAGCCTCATCAGGATGTTCAGCGGCGCTCTGATCTCAAACACAGTGACTCACAAAGAGCCTCGTTCACACCTGAAGCGCCAGCTCCATCCATTAATAGCCCGACGGAATCGCACCTTTACTTGGGAGCGCAAATTAACCTGCCATTTACAAAAGCATGCTGCGTCTGCAGTCTGTTTATATGCAACTTTCTGTGCGTCACCGTTTCTGTGTTTAATTACGTGCTTCTGCGTTTCACACCGATGGCGGCCCGTCTCGGCTCTAAATATAGAGTCTAATTCGATAATTGCCATTTATCCACAAACTCTCCTGCTCGGATGTTACTGAGCCGTATCGCTCCTGCACCTCGCAGCACGCAGAGCTCTTATTACATTTCTTTGACGGCCTTAAATATAAACTCGCTGCATAACAGTCAGCCTTACGTGCGCACGGAGCGGATGACATGTTTCCTGCTCCTAAATTAAATTACTCCGGCCTGCCCGGATGAGGCGACTGTTTGTCTGCACTTGAGAAAGGGAGGGAATGGAGACTTATGGATCCAAATGGATTTCAAATAGAATTTAGAGCCAATCTTGGTCACCGTCTTTAACAACATTGAGTCAGTGGTTTTACCGTATATGAAATCACATAAATATCTGTGATGAATGAGGGAGGGAAACGAGTCCATGTAGCCTCCGAAATGTACACCCGCCTCATCAAATGTGAGTAAAAATGGGATTTGCTGAGAAAATTAATTTTTTAAACTTTTTAATTTCAGTAGTTGTCAACCTAAAAGATTTGAGAACCACTGATTTTTATTAATATTTAGAATTCATTTTAATTTTTTAATTTTCCCTTTTTTTTTTTTTTTTATTATTTATTTATTTAATTTTTTTACTTTTTTCATTTTTATATATATTTTTTTTTAAAAGTCTAAATAGATTTTATACATTTTTATTTAATTTTTAGGTAAGTAATTCAAGTTAAACTAAATGAAAATTATAAATGTTGCTTCACAACTAGCTGAATTAATGTAAGTTTTCATATATAAGGTTTTTAATATTTTATTTTAACATTTATTTATTTTAATTTAAAAATTATATATATTGTATATATATATACACGTTCAAATCCACAACAAACTCTCTTCTTAAAAGGTGCAACTTTTGCACATCTTTTAGCAACATTTTAGTGGGAAAAATTCCATAGAATGATAACTATCCGAAGTTTAAGTTGCATGTTTCTTTGTCAGGCCGTGAATCCTGTCGTCCATGAAGATTATGGCTTGTTTAAGCATCGCTGCTTCAGCTTATAAGTCTATTTTTGCTGAACGTCGCATGCTAAACTCAACAGAAAAATGTGATAATATGTATATATATATGTATATGCAAACACCTTCTATTCAGTCAGTCTAACTCAATCCTGATGATTTATGCATTTTATATTCTGCAAAAACTGCAAACATTAATTACCATTTGGATGTAAATGAGGTCTTTATTGTATGTAAATTAGATTTCATGGCATTTTAGTTTGTAATAGTTCTTAATGGCTCACTTCCGTCAACTATTTTATCATTAATGGCCGCTATTGAAGGAAATGAACAATAGTCACCTTGAAATCACACTTCACATCAGCCATCCTTATGTTAGATGATAGACTGCTGATAGCCTGTTGTTCTCCATTTTTCTTCCAATAAAATAAATCTTTCTGATGATTTTGTCAGCCTGTCATGCACAAATTGTTATCTGGCACGGGTTTGTGGTCCACGAGCACAGATCAGACCGGTGTCTCTGCGGATGATTCATCTTCTGCAAGTTTGCGGTTATTGCTCGGCCTCTCGGCTTCAGATATTTACCGCTCTCACCCGGCCCACACCTGTTATTCATTCTCTGCGCTTTCGTTCAGAACCTCTGGGGTTTGTACCTCGCTTTGGGCGCTCAGGATGACAAATAGACCGCTGGTGCCAGTGAAACACAGAAAATTCATCCTCCTCTGGACTTCTGCTTCTCCATCCATGAGCTTTAACATTCCTACCAGACTCACAAGAGAGCTGAATGTAAATCCATAATCTTATCTATCTATCTATCTATCTATGGTCTGTCTATCTGTCTGATTATATGCAAAATAAGTATAGCTAGTTATAAGATGATGGCACTCACTGAATAAAAAATAAAAACATTATTGTATGATTTAGACAGTATATACTATGCAGTATGCTTTACTTCAGTACATCATTCTAAACATCTTTGACTGAATAATGCATGTTTATTTCTTAAACTGATAAAATGTGTTGTTTTATTGTTTTATAATGTTCCCTGGGGTGCACTTATACTGTTAGTATGATTTTTTACATCAAAATTTGTCATAATTTACAAATAAAAGGCATTTTTCCTACCCTGATTTTATCCTCTGATTTGAACGCTCTGTTTTAAGGGGCGTGTCTGTGTGAGACTTCAGTGTAAACGCCCACTGCTGTGATTGGCTGACATCTTTGCATATGAAATAGCTAAGAACTACTCTCTCGAAAACTTTTAGCACGTTTTTAATATTACAGCTCTCAAGGTTAACTAATCATGAAAAGTGTTGATTATAGCATTACATTTAGATCTATGGCATTATATTTAGATCGTGGCATGAAAGGTTGCAGTGATGATCATGTAGTCGATCACAGACATGTTGTTGAGCTCATGAAAGCAGTGATCTCGTCATTGTAACTCAATTTCTGCACACTAACGAATGCTTTCATCATAACTAACAGTGCAAACGTGATGTAAATAAGAGTTTTGTTATATATAACAGGAGTTTTGGTGCGAGTCACTGATAAACATACCAGTGGGCGGGGCTAATGTTGCTATGATGAAGTAGGCGTTGATTTCTTCTGCGGAGGCGGAGTTTCACCTATAGCACCTATATATAACAAGAAAGATTTCAGTTCTGAAACTTACAGGATATTCTTATAGTACGATGACCTCTTATATATCAAAAGCTCAAGGAAAAGTTGATTTCTCAATTCATGACCCTTTAAACGTCTCTTACATTTACAGCTCCGCTTTGCGCTTCATCAGTGTTCAGATCGGTCTCGTTCTACGACGGCCATATGATCTACCTGTAAATGTCAGCGCTGTTTTCTCATGTCCCGATCTAATCCCTCAGCCTCTCCGTTGCTAAGCGTCACGGGCCGTAACCAGAACAGATATAAATGATTGATCTCCCAATGGAGTCTCAAACGCATGGCCAGCCCAACTAGACTTTAATTTCACCTTTCATACTCTGCCGCCCATGTTTGTGCCTCTCTTTTTACTGTTTTTCTGTCTTATAGGGCCATTTCTCTTTAATATTTTGGCCTGTCTCTCTGCAGCCACTTTAAAGTGCTGTGCTGAAGGTTTGTTTGCTGGGGTGTGGCAAATGGAGCTTTTATTGTTGTCTATTTATTTTAATAGAGCACAAGTCTTATTAACTTCATGGCAGGTTTTCTCGTTCTGCATGAGTGCGCTTTATAGACTGTAGATTTGCCTGCTCAGTGGTTTCCTTTTTATTGAGGGAACACGGCAACATTTGCATAGAACTAATTCCCCCTCACAGCTCGCAGCGAAGACACGGGACTGAAGAGCCCGTCCTCCCGTCGCTCGAGCTCTTGAGTGCATTGTAAAAGTGCCAGAAAACCAAAGACCCTCAAAGCCAAGAGTTTACAGCGTGTTGCATCACTTGGAGAAAAGCAAAGCTTTTTATGAGAGTTTAACCTCTGTAACATCTCCTTTTTATGTTTGTGAGAAAAGGAAACAGCAAGTCTCTAGACAGCCGGGTGTTTAATTTGAGCGAGCGCGCCGGGTCACTGAGACGGTTTGAGCTGTTTATGGGTTGGGTGTTTTTTTTTCCGAGGTTTCGCTCGAGGCTTCGCAGGGTGGAGAGTGTTTGCCGCTGATAGTTCCTAACAGGTTTTGTGGGTCAGTAAGTAATAAAGATGGTTTCGGGGAATGTTTGACCCCTTGAGGGTTTCCGTTAATGGGTTGATTAAACTTTAACCTTGTGCTGATAAATATGGACATATTTTAGGCTTAAGCTGAAGCAATAATCAAACGCTCTCCTGTGCTGTCCTCTTTCTGTCGAGAAATCTTGAAGGATGGTTCAAGTTTGAAAAATGATTCATTTGAGTGCATGAGTAGATATCATGTGCTGCAGCTGTAAATTCTCTCTCTCTCTCTCTCTCTATGAGTTTCTCGTGCTCATCAAGGCTGCATTTATTTAATCAAAAATACAGTAAAATCAGTAATATTGTGAAAAAATATTTCAATTTAAAATAGCTGTTTTCTATGTGAATATATAGTAAAGTGTAATTTATTTCTGTGATCAAAGCTGAATTTTCAGCATCATTACTCCAGTCTTCAGTGTCACATGATCCTTCAGAAATCATTCTAATATGATGATTTGCTGAAACATTCCTATTATTATCAATGTTGAAAACAGCTTATTTTACAATTTAATGCTTTTAAAAGAACATCTTCATAACAGAAACTGTGAATTTAAATCGTGATTAGCTTGTAGTTTGGCAAACAAAAATTAGTTTTGTACAATAAACTAAACCAAAATAGAGATGAACAGCAGGTTGTAACTACAAAATAGACATAAAATGCTGCACAGAGACTCAAATGAGTCACTTTTGTTTTTTTGGATCTGGTTCATATATATAAACCATCCAAATGAGCCAGTGTGCTGAAATGAATCAGACTCCCCAGTGCTATATATGACAGAGAGAGAGGGAACAGTTTAGGAGAGCGTGTTTGATTATTACTGCAGCTCGACTAACCACTCGGCTGTATCTGCAATATATGAGAAATAAACAATGCAGCATTTTATCCTGCAGCTCAACTGTTCTGGAAACAGATGAACTACTGTCACACTAATGTAATTCAGTTAGTATCATCAATACTTTTAGTTAGTTTATGCAGACGTTTAGCATGGAGAGACGCATGGACTGCATACAGATACTGCAGCTGTCAATGGCAGCAGAGGAAGGAACCCTTCAGACACAGACGGCTGTTCTCTTTGAGGAACAAAGAGATAGAAAGATGATGGATATACAGTCAAACATCATAGTCTCTCTAATATGGAAGCTTATTTATTCCACAGAATAAAAAAAAAATACCATTTTCATCACAATTCAGAATTGTCAGTTGTTAACTTGCAATTGCAAAATGCAAACACAATTCTGAGAGTAAAGCCAAAATTTTTATATATAAACTTGCAATTGTGAGAAAAAGTCACAATTACCTTTATTTAGTTTTTATTCTGTTGCAAAAAAAGGAATTGTGATGTAAACTTAGAATTCTGAGAAAAAAATTTGAATTGTGAGATATAAACTCCCAAGACAAAAAGTCAGAATTCCAAGATGTAAACTCAGAATTCCAAGACAAAAAGTCGGAATTCCGAGATGCAAACTCAGAATTCCAAGACAAAAACTCAGAATTGTGAGAAGACAAAAAGTTGGAATTCCAAAATGCAAACTCAGAATTCCTAGACAAATAGTCGGAATTCCGAGATGCAAGCTCAGAATTCCAAGACAAATAGTCGGAATTCCGAGATGCAAGCTCAGAATTCCAAGACAAAAGTCAGGATTCCAAGATGTAAATTCAGAATTCTGAGTAGAAGAAAAAAGAAGTCAGAATTCTGAGATGAAAACTCAGAATTCCAAGATGTAAACTCAGAATTCCAAGTCAGAAAGTTGGAATTCCGAGAAGTAAACGCAGAATTCCAAGACAAAAAGTCAGAATTCCTAAATGTAAACTCAGAATTCCTAGACAAATAGTCGGAATTCCAAGATGCAAACTCAGAATTCCAAGAACAAAAAGTCAGAATTACAAGATGTAAACTTAGAATTTCAAGACAAAAAGTCAGAATTGTGAGATGTAAACTCAGAATTCCAAGACAGAAAGTTGGAATTCCGAGAAGTAAACTCAGAATTCCAAGACAAAAAGTCAGAATTCCTAAATATAAACTCAGAATTCCAAGACAAATAGTCGGAATTCCGAGAGGCAAAATCATAATTCCAAGACAAAAGTCAGAATTCTGAGATGTAAACTCAATCCTGAGACAAAAAGTCAGAGTTGCGTGATGTAAACAAACGTAAAATAAATAGTGTAAAAAATGTCAAAATTAACTTTTTAATTATGTATTCTGTACTGGAAAAAAACTTCCATATTCTGATGCTTCATTTTGAGCACATTTAAGCATGCTAAAACAAACAGGTGAGGTCAGCAGGTGAAGAATTAACTGATATTAAGATGTCAAATGTGCTCAAATAGAATAAGTGAAACTCTTTCAACTGATCTTATGCTGTTATTAGAGCTTAACTTGTATTGAACCAGGAACACTGTTTTAAAAGGGTAACTTAACTTAACTTACTTAAACCTTTGTGAATTTCTAATGACAGAATCAACAGCTCAATTATGTGTTTGGATTTGTATATCTGGCTGAACCGGAGCAGGTTGCCAAGCAAAGTTTGATGAGTTTTAAGCTATTTTCAATATGATATCTAATTCCGTTTGCTATCAGGAATAAAAAAAAAAAGAAAAAAACTCTTTTTCCTTGCACCTTTGACGCACTGAATATCTGAATTATGCATGTGTCAACCTGGCAACCTTCGCTGATGAGAACTAATGCCATTATAGGAGAGCTAGACGCGGACAGAGGAGAGAGAGTTTAATTGAATTTTTTAATGAGTCCACACTTTAAGTCACTCTGCCAGCCTGCCTCAAACACGATAACGTTTCCTAATAAAGAAAATCAAAGTTGGGCTTCCCTCCTAATGAGATTGAAGGTCTGGCAACCTCATTTAATGTGTTACAGAGGAAAGAACAAATATTTGACGGGAAAATGGATGGGGGGAAGGAAACAACAACAAAATAGGGAGGAGGAAGAATAAAATAGCTTTGGAGCCATTAAGCTCTGTGGTGCTGATCCAAATGGGTCTGGTATAATGCAATGCCTTTACTGTTTCTGCTAATAGTTTAAAACTATGCATCAATTTTGCATTACATGCATCAATATAACAATAAATAGATACATAAAAAAAAAAAAAAAAAAAAAAAAATTACCTACACATTTATACTAAATTATTTTAATGTGAATATTTTTTCTGTCTTGTTGACAAAGGCTATTTTCATTAACTCTGAGATTAAAAGAAATAAATATTGACCCTTTTTAAAACTTTTTAGAAGTTTAAATGTTGCTTGATCATAAAATCATTGCACACATATCTGAATATTCAATTCATCAGACGGCCATAGCAGATCGGACTCAATCATGAGATTTTAGAAAGCTCTTAAAGACCGAGACCTGTGCGATTCTGATTGAACCCGACAAAGTTTAAGGCAGACTGAGAAAAATAATCAATGTTGCGTCTGAAAGGACAAAAGCCCCATCAAACGAGATGACTTTCCTTTTGTCACAGAGTAAAACACTCGGCAAGAAAACAGAGACGCGCGGCCACGCTCTCAGAGCTTTGTCCAGTGAGTGAGAATCAAAGGAAACGTGTGCGGCGAATCTGATTTGAAGATACGGTCACGGAATGACAAAAGCCTTTGTGGCTATTGACAGAATGTGGTGGGTGATCTCGGAAACGTGACAGGGGCCCGCGACGGCACGATCACTTGATTAAGCCAGCGTATTTACCCGTCAAGCATGATGTCAATCACGGGCTGCTCTCATCCGCGCCGCTGCTCTGTCGTCTTACGGCTAATGACAGGATGATGAAAGCGCAGAGGCCCGAGCCGGTTTGAATGACACTCTCAGTTATGGGTCGGGCTTTAATCTTTGGCTAAACCTGGCCTTTTGCCGCTTTGGGATGAAGCTCCTCTGTATCTTCCTTTGAAGAATGACACCAGGCCGCCTGATCCTGTGGGAAACCTTTAATATACCTGGTAAGGATTTGGGAAGAATGGAGCTATGTCTCTCTATACCGCTTTATCAAATCATTGCTCACTGCTCGCTCTTCTTTCTTTCTTTCTTTCTTTCTTTCTTTCTTTCTTTCTTTCTTTCAGGATTATTATTGTTAACTAAAACTAAAACCACACTAAAACTTCATGTAGCTTTAGTTACATTAATTGCTTATATGTTATGGCATAGTTAAAGGGATAAAAATCAAAGTTCCGGGATGTAAACTCAGAATTCCAAGACAAAAAGTTGGAATTCCAAGATGCAAACTCAGAATTCCAAGACAAATACACAGAATTCCAAGACAAAATGTCAGAATTCCAAGATGCAAACTCAGAATTCTAAGACAACAAGTTGGAATTCCAAGATGCAAACTCAGAATTCCAGGACAAAAAGTCGGAATTCCAAGATATAAATGCAGAATTCCAAGACAAAATGTCAGAATTCCAAGATGCAAACTCAGAATTCCAAGACAAAAAGTTGGAATTCCAAGATGCAAACTCAGAACTCAGGACAAAAATTTGGAATTCCAAGATATAAACTCAGAATTCCAAGACAAAAAGTTGGAATTCCAAGATGCAAACTCAGAATTCCAAGACAAAAACACAGAATTCCAAGACAAAAAGTCAGAATTCCAAGATGCAAACTCAGAATTCTAAGACAACAAGTTGGAATTCCAAGATGCAAACTCAGAATTCCAGGACAAAAAGTCGGAATTCCAAGATATAAACGTAGAATTCCAAGACAAAATGTCAGAATTCCAAGATGCAAACTCAGAACTCCAGGACAAAAAGTCGGAATTCCAAGATATAAACGCAGAATTCCAAGACAAAAAGTCAGAATTCCAAGATGCAAACTCTGAATTCCAAGACAAAAAATTGGAATTCCAAGATGCAAACTCAGAATTCCAAGACAAAAAGTCAGAATTCTGAGATGTACACTCAGAATTTCAAGAAAAAAGTCAAAATTCCAAGATGCAAACTCTGAATTCCAAGACAAAAAGTCAGAATTCTGAGATGTACACTCAGAATTTCAAGAAAAAAGTCAAAATTCCAAGATGTAAATGCAGAATTCCGAGACAAAAATTCAGAACTGTGAGATGTAAACAAACATGTAATAAAAAGTCTGAAAAGTGAAAAAACATGTCACAATTACCTTTTTATTTATGTTTTCTGTACTGGCAAAAAGCTGTGAAACTGTGGGAAACCTTTAATATACTTGGAAAGGAATCAGGAAGAATGGAGCTGTGTCTCTCTATACCGCTTTATCAAATCATTCCTCAGTGATCTTTCTTTCTTTCTTTCTTTCTGACTGTCAGGATTATTATCATTAACTAAAACTAAAACCACCTTAAAACTTCATGTAGCTTTAGTTGCATAAATTGCATATATGTTATTGCATAGTCAAAGGGATAAAAAGTCAGAGTTCTGAGATGTAAACTCAGAATTTCAAGGCGAAAATTCAGAATTGCGAAATGTAAGCTCAGAATTCCAAGAAAAAGTCAGAATTGAGAGATGTAAACTCAGAATTCTAAGACAAAAAGTCAGAATTCCGAGATATTAACAAAGTATGAATTACCACAATTACCTTTCTAATTATGTATTCCGTACTGGAAAAAAGCTGTGATCCTGTGGGAAACCTTTAATTTACCTGGAAAGGATTCAGGAAGAATGGAGCGGAGTCTCTCTATACCACTTTATCAAATCAATGCTCACTGATATTTCTTTCTTTCAGGATTATTATCGTTAACTAAAACCACACTAAAATGTAGCTTTAGTTGCATAAATTGCATATCCGTTACTACATAGCTAAAGGGTCTACAACCCAACAGAGAACATAAGTGAAATGAGCGGCTCTTCATGGTGCTGGGAGGTCAGCAGTAAATCCCTCCGTTGAAGAAGCAGCCAGGCTGAAACGGCAGAGCATGTTTCTTGAGCGCTTGTTTGCACAGCAGAAATGCATTAATGTTTCATGGCTGTTCTCGGCATCAAAGCGCTCCCTCCAGGAGTCCGTTTGACTGCAGATGTATCGATTAAAAAGATTAACCATTACTGAATTCCTCATAGATGCAATGGCCTAACTCTCCACATCCATTTCCTCATAAAAAAAAAACAGCCAAACGCAACCAGAGCTGTCTGTCTGTCTGTCTGTCTGTCTCTCGATCTATGAAAGTCATATGGGTTTGGAGAGAGGTTTGGGTGGAAGCTTGTCTTCCAATTTTTAAGATCACAGCCATGAATCATAATTTACTTGCTTGGCACTTCGTGCATACTTAATTTAAAGTGTGTTAAAAGTGAATGTAATCAGCTTTAGAAGTGCACTATACACTATTCAGCAAGGATGCAGTAAATTGATTAAACTGCATTAAATTGAAGTGAAAGTAAAAACATTTATGTTATAAATATTACAAAATATTTATATTTCAACAGCTATTTTAAATTGTAATAATATTTCACATTTTTACTGTATTTTTGATCAAATAAATGATCATTTGAAATTGGTGAGCAGAAGAGACTATTTCAATTAACTTTTGTATGAGCTCAAAGCAAAAGACATGCGAGGTACAAAAGTCAAATTTTGATTTCACAGGGTTTTTAGCTGAATTTGAGAAGACTGTGAACAATTAACCAAGAGCTGAAAGATGCATGCTGTGTGTAATAACTGCACCTGCTCATTGCACATTTCTCCATCTCTAAAAAGACTCCCTGGAGTTTATTCTGACATGTTCTTTCTAAAATTATCATTACAAATCATGTTCGTTTCAGGAGCTCTCTGACAGTGCATATTCCACTTTTAGCAATGCTGGCCATCTTCCCCATCTGACCCGTCTGAATTCTGCAGCACGGGTGCATTTCAGTTCGAGACCCAATTAAAGGAAAGAGCGGCCCAGTTTTCTGCAGCCAGCATACATCATCTCCTGTCAGATAAGCCCTTCTGCGGTGGAAGCCAGAGAACCATCCAGTCCAACACAGATCTGTCAGGAAATAATGTTTCTTCAATCTAAAGGCTCATCATAAATCCAGCAAACAAGCAGAAGTGTTGCACCACGTGTGTGTCTGAGTCTTGAAGATGGCGGCCTGACAGAAGCTCAATGCTCCAGTTCCCTGTTTCCTCTGCGTGTTTTCATGTTTGGGTGGGAAAAATACAACAGCTTTCATAGAGAAGTCAAACACTTCACACTAACAACGTGCCATAAGGTAAGCTTCACTATTTCTATTGCTCATACATAGTATCACTAACACTAATTAGTTAAGAGTACTGTACGTGTCGTCCTGTTTCAAACATGATTCCTCAAATCGTGTACCATACTACTTTTTTAGTACCTTGGAGTACCACGTATATGAACATGATAGTTACTTGATTATGATGATGATGATAAAAACACATGGAAAACTTGTCTGTGCATTAGTGGTGTGGATTATTTAGTGACTAAATATCATTATTGCAGTAGGAGGTTACAAAATGACTTTATGAGGAAGTCATTGAATCATTCATTCAGACGATTCATTCAAAAACACTGATTTGTTTAGGAATGAAAAAATGGACTGCCCTTATGAGTGAACTGAGTGATGTTTAAACAAATTGGTTGAGTGAATGATTCAAACATACTGATTCATTTAAAAACTACATGTGTTTGTCATAATGAGTGAGTGAGTGAGTCATTGAATCATTCATTGAACCAATTCATTCAAAAACACTAATTCATAAATACATAAATATTATATTAAAAAAATGTACACACAGTCACACACAACACACTACTGTTAAGAAGTTTGTGACCATATATATATATATATATATATATATATATATATACTTTTATTCAGCAAGAAAGACATTAAATTGATCAAAAGTAACAGTAAAAACAATAATCACAACTTCAACATTGATGATAATCAGAAATGTTTCTTGATCGGCAAATCAAAATGATTTCTGAAGGATCATGTGACACTGAAGACTGGAGAAATGATGCTGAAAATTCAGCTTTTCCAACACAGAAATAAATTACATTTTAAAATATATTCAAATGGAAAACAGTTATTTTAATTGGTAATAATATTTCACAATTTTTACTGTATTTTTGACCAAATAAATGCAGTCTTGGATAGCAGAAGAGATGGCTCTTTTTCAGTCATATTACACATAAAGCAGGGAACTCTCTCTCTCTCTGTTATCTGTACATTAACACCCACTACACTGAGCTCTTTTGTAGCTCCACCAACATTCATTTCAGTTTTTATTTGATAAACCGTCTGTGATAGACTGTCATTGTGCTGCTGCAGAAATAGGGAGACGTGTGATGTGAAGAACAGACACGGCAGACATTTGTCCCACATGATGCAGCTGTGTTAAGTACTCCTTAAACGATACATCACATCTTGATTTAACTATGTGTGTGTGTGAGACGGCCAACAAAAAAGCCACCGCAGCACTTAGTGCTGGTTAATAAGGTTGCATTACATAAAACATCAGCAGCGTTTGACAACATGTCGCATTATGCAGAAACGAGTCTGTCTGAATAACTATATTCACATCGCAAACAAAAGCCAACAGAAAAATGAGACACAATGCCGAGGAAATGTCCTCCAACGAGACGAGACGTTTCTCTGGGGGGGCGGCAGTAATTGCCTTGATGCCTTCAGACAGATGCTGGCACACAAACTTTTCTGAAATGCGTCTGCTGTACCACTGTGCACACCAGCATGAAGTATTATGTACATTGATAATGTGGTTTTCTCTGTCTGAACAAACAATCTTTTGGGGCTCATCTCAAATCTCTGTAATAGCCTGCCTTCGTTTCAAGGGATGTAAACAGACGCCGATAGCTTCTGGCACTCCATGGCCCTTATTTTGATCTCTGATGTCAACCAGAGTATGGTAATTGCATTTCTATTCTCATTCTGATTCTTAACATCGTAATTCATCACAGAAACACTTAGTAACTTTGCTTTATATTTCTGTCATGGTTGAACAAAGGATCATCAAACACTGTTGTGGAACTACTTTCACCTCCCTTTTTTCAGAGATATCTCACTTTCACTGTTATTAAGAAAGAATCGAGCCCCAGAAATGTTCCAGTGACCCTGAGCTGGATTTTCTGCTGGAAGTGGCCTGTAATATTTCCACTGAAACCACATTCACTCCGGATCAGACCGCCGATAATGACTTTAGAGCGAAAGATGTGCTTACCTGCTGAATGTGTGACAGACGGTGACAATGATGTCCACAGCGGAGGGCAGATGGGAGAAAGAGAGACAAAAAAACAATTAGAATTAAATTCACACAAGCACAGAGGTGTAAAGAGTACCTATCTGTAAAAGTACAGATACCTTGTAAATATGACTCCATTACAAGTCAACAATTCCAATACGACTTAAGTAAAAGTCTTAGTATCTGATTTTAACAGTACTTAAGTATTTTACTCATGCTGAATGTAGGTTCAAAGATGCACTAGTCCTCAACACCTGAGAGACATGCCAGTGAAAATAAGAAACAGTTGATTTGTAAGATGAGAAATCATGTGTATTTTCTATCAAAATAAAACCAAACACCTCAATATTGCAATAAATCAAGGTCGACACAACAACCTCTTAAAACCTCTACAAACTCTCAGTTAAGCTCAAGTGCACAAAAGGCCATGAGTAAACCAATATCCTTCAGAAAGGTCTTGTCAATATAGCGGATAAAGAAAATAATACGTGAAATCAAACAGTCAAAGTCTACTTGTACAGGAGGTGCTGGTTTCTGCCTCATCATCTGACCTCATCTTTTAAATCAAAGCCCTGCGATTCAGCAACTACCTGCTACTTGCATTCAAGTAAAGTATCTTTGTTGACAAGTTTGGGTGAGTAAAAGCAAAACGAACAAGATATAATACCTTCAATGCCCTTAGATGGCGATATTGCTGCTTTATATCAGAAACAAACTGCTGCAGAAAAAGTTAGGTGCCATGAAAAATGTAATTGCATTACTAATCACAAATGTATTGGAGTAAAAAGTTCAAGAAAAAAAGATCGAGCTCCTTTGTTTTGAACAGGTGACCTCTAGTGGTGAAAAATGTACATATTGTAGCTTTAATACATTATATTGATGCTCTTCTTTATCATTATACTTGTATGTAGAATTAGAACACTCCTGTTTTTTCTTTGTGATGTTTGTCATTTGTATTATTTGCATACTTCATTTAATGCATTTGTATACCTGCAATATCCTGCGGCACATATGTTAATTGCCAAACTCTCTAGGAGTTCTACTTGTGTTAATTGAATTCAGCTGATTGTCCCTAATTGTTAATCTACTAAGAAAAGGGTAAATGTTTGATGCAATGTGAGCACTGAAAATAGCAATGTGCTGAAACGTCTGCTCGTGTATAGCTTTTAATTCACATGCAATTTTTGCACCATGCAATTTATAAAATAAAAAAAGATAGACTTTTTAGTCTGGACTGGATTCAGTGTGCAGTCAGCAATCTTCTTGCTTTGTTTGTTTTTGGCTCTACACACCTGAAGCAAAAGGATTTGTTGTTTTGTTTTGTTTTGTTTTGTTTTTTTACTTATTTGGAGCACAACAATTTTTTCTAGTTTATGCTTCTCCAACAGAAATTCTAACTATAAGTAAGTTTGAAAGTACTTATTCTACTAACTCAAACCCTAACCTAACTAATAATCTAATGGCTGATATTTGACATGTAGTTGCAAAGTTTCTTATAATTAGTAGAATGTCTAAAGTGCACTATCAAAATAAAGTGTAACCAAATAATATACTTTTTTTTAAAACATGTACTTTGTCGATCACTCATCTGCCATCTTCACTTTAAGCAATGCATTCCGGGACTGCCTTCACTGAAGGAAATATACGATGCTGCCTTTGATAATGCTTCAAAACATAGTATTATGCAGCATAATGTGCCGGCCTATCTTCTGGAACTGCCTAAAAATGCTGTCTAGGCAGGCAGCTCACTAGACTTTGAAAGAGAGTTATCATCTCAATAAATTTCAGTGTTAAATGCAGCAGAGCGCCATAAAGTGTTCTGCCGTGTCCTCTCAGTAACTGTAAATAAATCCCAGCTGTGTGCTCAAGAAAGAATATGATCATTTCTGGAGTCCCTAAAGGCTCATGAACACCAGGTGAACGTGTTAGATCACGCTGTGGTTCGGGAGGCAGCGGGTGCTCGGACTCTCAAACGTCCCGCAGTAGCCGTAGGGCTCGGGAGAGAGTGAGACCCCGGAGCTGAATGCGTGCATCTACTCGCGGCTCCCCTGCGTAGCAAAGGCCTTGCCAGAGGCAACTAATCCTGAAGTCAAAACGCATTCGGACTGAGAAACTGACAGGTGGACTGTCTGATTCCAGACACTGCATTCACAGTGAGTTGCAGTTATGATGTTATTTAAGATGGAGTTTAAGTCATTTTTTTTTAAACGCATCTCCGCTTTTTTCAGTCATGCAACCGGAGCTTCTAAAGGCAGCTGCAGTGATGTGATGACTTTACCAAACAGTGATTGGCTCCTTTGTTTAGAAGGCAGGACTTATTCCGCCATAATGCGCATTGCACTTTCTCCCATTCATAGTAATATGAGTGCACTGTCTTTAAAGTCTATGGTTATGCACTGATTATCTTCCTCCTGCACTCTCAGAAACAAAGGTACAAAAGCTAAGGGGCGGTACCCTTTCAAAAAGTACTATTATTTACCATTTAGCTACTAATAGGCACCCTTAAAGGGTAAATAAGGTACAAAAGTGTACCTTTTGAAAAGTTTCCCACCCCAGTGATAGCTTTTGTACCTATTTTCCTGAGAGTGTTGAATTGAATCAATAGTGAGTTGACTTGAGCTGAATAACAACATTATTGTCTGAAACTGAACTTGTTTCATTATTAATGAACTTCAAACAGTTCTTGAACTGAACTGAATCATCATTGAACTGACTTGAGTTGAATAATATCACTTTTAGCCACTTTTGTCTTTTTAGAGCTGCTTTACAGCAGAATTTGAATTGGTCCCATATATGATGAAGTTTGAAACTATCTGTACTGTATAAAGTACTACTGAAATAAAGGTGATTTGACTCTCCACCGCAGCGCTTTCATATTCAAACTTGATGTTAATTAAGCCACATGTATTTATGAAACGCTTTTCACAATGCATATAGTTTCAAATCAGCTTTATAGAAAATGCCTCAATGTCACAATGTTTTTGGGCCATAATGAACAGGGAATCTAACATTAAAGCGAATAATGTTTTAATTTCAGCCACACAAAGCGATCATTTGACTTTATAAAACTTGGATTATTCCTTTATTGAATAGAAAACAGCGACATGAACATTTATCAGCAAGTCATACGAGTTTGGAATGACACGAGGATTGAATTATTCCCTTAAAAATGGAGTTCCAGCTTCTTTCTGCAGTTTCTTGAAAAGACTAAAATTTTTGAGGTTAAAAGAAAAATGAAGAGATAAAATATAGAGTATTAATTTACACCTCATTTTCATTCCTGAAATAGAAACAGCCTGGAAGATGTTATTAATAAAGAATTAATATATTCATATTTTATCACCTTGTCCAGGCACCTTGGCAATTAATGTGGGCTCATATGAAACAGAATCTGACCGTTTCTGCTCCGAGACGATCATTTAATAATTCACTCCATCACACCTGTGATCACACACACTGCAGCCATAGACACTAATTAAACCCCAGCGACCAATCAGGGTCATGCTCTGGATGGAGAATTGGCATAATTAGAGGGGCACAGAATGAGGACTCACAATAAGTGAATTGTGCCATTATTCTATACCGCACAAAGACCCAGGACTGCTAGGATTGGAAATGAAATGCTCTGAGTCACGACTCAAGACCTCATGAAGACCTTAAGATCCACCTGAAGTTGGTTTATGGTGTTGATGAAATATCAAAGGTATTTAGAGTTTTGAGAGCCACTTACCTGCAGAGTTTAGTTCTCCAACCAAAGACCTTGATTAGTCAATTCAGGTGCAGGAAGGTGGTTGTATTTATATAGATATATATAAAATATTAAATTATGTAAATTATATGTAAATTAACAAATAATTTAAAAATAATTATATTTAATTATAAAACTATATAATTTTAATTAAATATATTGTAAAAATATTTACTATAGTGTGTGTGTGTGTGTGTGTGTGTGTGTGTGTGTGTATATCATTGCAATTATTTTTTTTTTTTCTTTTTTAACAATAAATATCACACACACATATATATATATATATATATATATATATATATATACTTTAACGGCGCTAATCACAATCATGCTGTGATCTGTTGGAAACTATGGAAAAGAGCTTGAAGAGATTCTTCAAAAATTCTCCTTTTGTGAAAAACACTATGTTAAGAATGACATGAAAACTATCCCTTTAAGTAATGTTTGCTGTATGTTAAGTGTGTAAGTGTTTGCGTGGTGTGTGTGATTGCATGAGAAACAGCTTCAGTTAAACTATTAAATGCAATAACTAGGCATCCCACACACACATACTCTTATTAACACTCATATAGTGCTGTGAAAACAACAAATTCCCTTCTGACTCACTTTATGAGGTCTCATATGTTTTGGTGTCACAGTTATTTATTTCCTGACTAAACTACACGACACACGACAGTTCCTAATACTGAACAATTCCACAGAGCATGAGTGCGAATATCGCTGCTTATTATGGCGAACGCGGGCTGAATACCAATGCCCAGATTCTGGGAGAATAATTAGGTGTCACAGACCGGCATGCTGGATATCCAAATGCCCAGCGCAGCGGAAGCGAGCTGATTGGCATGGCTGGCGTGGGCACAGTGAAGGGTCAAATAATGAACAGAAATCTGTTTGTTGGTGCTTTTCTAAATGGAAATCACAGAGCGTGACTAACAGGCAGCCATGTGTTTTCTGATGCAGAACGCCTTGCAGAAGGAAACTAAAGCACTCATATTTTTTTTCAACGCGGAGGAAACAGGAAATTGGACACACTTGGCATCCAGGAAACTTGACTCGTTGAACATCTCCATCTAGAACCACATCTATTAGCCTTCATTAAAATGCAAACAGGTTGCTGATGAGGAGAACTGAATCTTTTGAAGAGAGACTGTAACTCCACTTGAATAAATGGCTACTCTATTGGCCCAGAGAGGAAGAAAGAAAGGAGAACATGTGCTTGACTTTTAGTTTTACCAGCTCAATTGTTGACACATTTCCTATAGTTGTGTATGTATATGTATATATGTATGTATACATATATGTCGCTTGCTATAATAATGAAAGTACAAATATTTTGAGATGGACATTAAGGCAGAAACATTCATGAGACAAGTGCATATTTCTTGTCTTTGAATTACTTCTACAGAGCGAATTTTAAAAGTGTTTTGTCCACATCAGTACGAGAATGAAGATGTTCAAGAACCGTTAATTTAACTGAACGCCAAGCAGATCGTTCCGTTCCAGTATTTGTCCTCAAATCCCAACCCTACAACTGAAATAATGGATTTCCTCAGGCGAAATATCATCCTTTGATCATTGCTAACATGGAGATCTGAGGAAGTAAATGTGGCACTTATCATCATCATTTGGAGGTCATTTTTTACTTTTCTCTCTCTTTCTTATCTTCACTTTTTTCTTCTTTTCCTCATCAGAAATGGAGCCGATTTAATGATCCTCATCCCTGGAGATTCTGTTCAGCCGCTTCCATCTACCAGAACCAGTGACCCGCTGAACCCAAATGTGTTTAAACTCTCTGTTTAAAGAGATCTCACCGTATGAGACTTCGACAGAACGGACTCTCTCGGATATGCTTGAAACGCAACATCTACAGTTTCTGCTCCGTTGCTTCTGCTGCGGCTGCAAAAGTTTCACTTTTTGTTTTTAACAAGGCTCAAGTTTAAGTCAAACATCTGTAGATGGATACTTCAAGCTGGAGTTTCAAAGACACGGCTGTGATGCGAGACACACGGACCCCTGCTGAATGACGAGACATTGATTTGGAAGCAACTGATGTCAGTGGCAGAAGCTATATATGTGATACCCGATAAATCATGACATGAGCTATGATGCACAGATATAAATCAGAGGTCAGGCTACTCCCATACACTGTTATCGGGAATTGCATACTACCACATACTGCTCTTACTATTCGTTCTTGTGCAGTATATAGTATGCATGCCATTCACAGTATGCATGGCATAACTCAGATGATCTACACATTTCCCACAATGCAACATGCTTACATGCTTCTATTTTCAATGCAACAAATTAACTGGAAGTCATGACTACCATGTTAAAAAATGCATTTTTATTTTCAAGATGTTTACTAGATGCCACTCACATGTGACATGATGAGATCATGTGATGATATCATTATTGTTAAAATAACACTGATGTAGTACAATTGAAATCATTGCATAATGCATAGTTTGTATATTTTCATACTGTCTGCATGCATAATGCAAAAACAGTAGGCCGTATGCAGTATATACTGCACTGTTAGTACTATACTAGTATTTCATTTCAAAAATAGCTGTAGATCCTAAAGCCCCTATTGGTTCTATATGAGTGTTTTCTTTTTAGATGTCAGTACAGCACCGCTAACGCTCAGATCACTTTATATGTCTACAGCGCATGTCAGTGTAAATGAAAAACATATTCAATGGAATTTATTTGACAGCGGCCGTAATAAACTCTTACAGTGAGCCGGATACTGTCTCGTAAAGTGCTTGGGCTTGAGAAGCCAATCAGGAATCACAAGGTCAGTTTATGGCGGCCGTCAGTAAGTTACGGCTTCAGCTCTGGATTTCAAAACACTAATAGAGGATGTCTTCAGATTGTGCTCAGGCAATTTTAAACAGTATATGATAAATTTTTACTCATAAATTGCTAGAAAATTTTATGAATTTTATGAAGTAACAGTGAATTATTGAAATGGTTTTCTTGTATTGAAATTATTTTCTTGTAAAAACTGTATGAATGATGAAACATGCCGAGAAAAACCCGATTGTTTATTTCATGCAATCACAGTTTTCTTATGTTATTTTTGGTTAGCAAAGTGCAAATTCTTTTGTATCTCCTTTTTTCTCTTGTTTATTGCTAGTTAGAAAGGTAGGGATGTCTCTGTATTTTTGTTATATTTTCCTTTTGGTTGGGAAAGTTATATATCATGGGTGGAGGTAGTTTCTTTTTGTTTGTTATTTTGGCTGGGCTCAACCCTGAAATGATTGCTTCCTATACTGTCTGATATATATATATATATATATATATTGTGGACAATAAATTTGCTATACCTTTGAAAGAACTTTGGTGTACAACGATGACTTTTTTTATTGTTATTTTACCCCCTAGACCAGGGATGGCAACATAATTTGGGGGCTCGTCCGGGATTTTTTGAAGGGTTATAAGCATATTGTTGTGCAAGTAAACAGTGTTTCTCTTAAAATAGAAACTGAGACAAAAAAGTTTAGAGTGATACAATGAATGTGCATATCAGCTCAGATAATTTGATCCTGCACTGTAAGGAAAGTCTAATATACCGTTTTAATATAAAGGAATTTTCGGTGTTGGTTTTTTACAGTAATTTTGGGTTTTGTTTTACCTGTAATTTGAATTATGCACTGTACTGTGTTGTTTTATTGTTGAAGGAAATGTCTGTTAATATAATGGAAAATGTCCTAGTGGAAAATTACCAGTACCTTCTCTGTTTTTCTATGGATTTTTGTGTGGTGGAATTTGATGAGAAATGAGTTCATCGTGAGATCTCTGGCTATTGATTGCAGACTTTGGTATTTGTGATATTGCACAAGCTGATGTCTCTGGATCTCAAATCCCCTTGACCTTTCATTACTGATGTTTGTCAAGACTATCACAGGAAAATATCGATATTTGCAGATCCTTTCAGATTCATTTATTCCAGGATCCCGAAGTGACATGATTGTTGCCTCATACTGTACGTTTGGTGCAAGAACCTTTGTGTTTGAAGTCTTTCAGGTCTGACTCCATCAGATCAATTTATTCTTTTTTATTGAATATCATGAAATATCATTCATTCTCTGAGTAATAAGAACTAAGCAGAACTAGCAAATGGCTACAGAGTGAGATCTTGTTTCTCTCGCTCGTTTTATTCAGTTTCAGGCAGGTGTCTAATGCCCAGCATGGTGTTTTATTAGTGTGAGATGGGCTTGTAATGCAGCATAATTTCCCAGATGACCTTCAGCTAAAGCTCCTCATTCCTCAGCGTGTTTTGCTTTAGAACTCACATTCTACATCGAGTGGCAACCAAATACAGTTTATCATTCAAATGTATCAAAAGCATCCTGAAATGTAACCACACTGTTGAAAGTTTTAACTTGCATTTTCTTTGACCTTGAGGTTACCTTTTATTAATTACATTTATCATTTTTTCATGTTGTCAGGGACCTGCTGCCCATTTTAACCAGCTGAGAACAACCAAGCTTCTGCAGAGGAAGAAAATCAAGCCAGGCACATTTCCAGTGGGCGAGTTTCAAAGTCCATCAGAGGAGTATCTGTCCATTCTTTGCTCGTGTCTGTGTGAATGTGTGTAGGAGGTCAGCAGATTTTCAAGGGCTGCTGCTCCTTTAGCAGACGAGAGAGAAATCTGCGATTCAGTGCTGCAGATTCTCTCGCAGAACAGTGTTATTTAAGTATCATTGAAATACTATTATAGTTTTTAATATTTTTAATTAAGATTTTATATATTTTCCATTTTCACATTCACACTGCAGCTAAATTCAGTTGTCAATTCACCTTTCAGCATTGGTGGATGGTAAGAAGTACATTTTTTCAAGCATCTGTACTTGGTATTTTTATTTTAGGAAACTTTTATTTTTACTTCACTACATTCCAAAGCATAATATCATACTTTTTTTACTCCAGTACATTTCATAAAAACATGTCATTCCTTGTTATTCCGAGCTGAAGAAATCAATACCCCCTATGAGATGCAAGAGCAAGATGCTTTCCACTGAGTCTGTTGAATTGATTCACAAATCGAACTGAACGATTAATTTGCAAATCGGACTGATCCGATTGCAGCTGTTCTTGAAACAACTTCGATTCAATGATCTGGCCAAAATGAGCCATATCGTCGGAGCTTGAATGTGCGCATAACTGAAAAGTTAATGTTTTGATAGTGTATACGCTTTGGTACTAAAATAAAAAGTTTGTTTATTTGCAGATCAATACACTAATCTTCCTTATTAGTGCTGACTAGTGCTGGCTAAATAATTAATATGGTTCATCGATCAGTACTTTTTACTTTTAATACTCATTAAAAACAAGTACTTTTGAAAATGAGCACTTAAATTTTTACTACAGTAATATTACTTGTGGAAATACAATCCCAGCAGAGTGGGAATGTTCTTAGAACGTTCTGGCAAGGTTCTCTCAATGTTCAGAACAAACATTCTTTCAGGAATGATTATAGAACATCCCTTCAAAGTTATCTGGTCTTTAATAATGTTCTCAAAAAACGTTTATGCATCAGTATACATTAAACGTTACTATTTTTTAAATATTACTATTGTTTCAGAATGTTCAAAGAACATTCAAAAGTAACATTCTCATAATGTTTGCAAAATGATAAAACGGAATGTTCTTTTAACCTTCACATAAGAAAAAAATATTTTCAAAACATTTAAAAAATTGGAGAACAAAATTCAGAGAACATTCAGAAATGTTAATAAGAACATTGGCAAAACATTCCTAACACATATTTCTGTTAGCTGGGATGCCACTGCAATCTCTATGAGTTTTATGGAAAATACAGAGGACAATATGACCAGACTAGAAAGAAATGAGTTTAATGATTCCCATCCGTCATACAGCATAGTGATTGACGAACTTTGTACCATTAATAAGAATGTGAAGGATTCGTACGAGCAGCTGCAGCGTTTGATTGACAGTTTAATCTATTGGGGTTAGCAGCCTGATGGCAGATGAAAGGGGCTTTGCTTCCTTCGCCCAATTAAAGGCTCATTTTGAGAAGGAGCCCATGGAGACGGGTCCCTTAGGAAGCGTTCGGATCCAGCTGCAGGTGCGTCTGGCTGGACGGATTGCTTGCTAAATGTCTCGTCCCAAAAGCTCCACTGTCTTTCCTTCGCTCTCACACACTGAATAACAGAAGGCCCTCTGTGTCCGACAGATCATGCTGTTCATTTCTTTGGTCTCCTGCAGGTGTCGATTTCAGAAGGAGCTGAGAGGAGTCTTGCAAGAAAAGCAACAGTACATATTATACAGTGCTTTTCTACACATGGAATTATTTATTGTGTTTGATAAGTCAAGTATTACTATTATTATTATTATTAAAAAAATATGTATATTTTCTCCTCTGCATCTCTGCAACCACACCCAGCACAGTAGCATCATGATGTTAAGTTTTGCAAGGGCAAACACTGGGATTTTCTATAGTAAATGTATTCCTGATTGATTTTTATTGTTTGTGCTTGTGTGAAATTATATTTTCTTCTTTCATATTTGGTTTGTGTGTCTCTGGAGGGTTTCTGGTTTTCAGTGTTCAGTCCCAGGACGTCTACCAGCACAGAATGTCTCTCAGAAAGACCCCCGACTCCGGGAAAAGACTTTTTGTGTTTCATGCATTCGGACCGTATCATATTTCTGGAGACCTGGATGTGAATATCATCACTGTGCCGCTACACTGATCTGATGATGGTGAAAAAAGAAACAACTCCTTGAAAAAGGAAACCTCCTTTTGTTAGCCAAAAGCGCACATTTCAATTTGCACAAGTTAAGGTAACATGATTTGATTTAACAGGACCGCGTCTATAGGTTTTCTAGTTTTAGAAATGTTTAGTTTCAACCCTGAACTATCACACCTGACATCTGAACAACCACAAGACTGAGAAAGGAGCTGGTTGGTTTTGGTCCACAGGTTTTCACCTCCGCTCAGAATCAAATGCATTTTATACAAACAAGATACTATCTTGAAACCATTAAAATCATTCATTCATTCATTCATTCATTCATTCATTCCATTCATTCATTCATAGTCACTCACTCATTCCATCTATTCACTCTCACTCACTCACTCACTCACTCACTCACTCATCCATTGCTTTCCATTCATTCATTCATTCATTCATTCCCTCACTCACTCACTCACTCACTCACTTACTAATTCAGGATTGCAATAAACCTTGTGACCAACACTTGAATTTCATTCATTCATTCATTCATTCATTCATTCATTCAATTCACTCACTTACTCACTCCATCTCACTCACTCAGTATTGCAAAAAACCTTGGGACCAACATTTGAATTTCATTCATTCACTTATGCATCCATTCATTCATTCACTCACTCACTCACTCATTCACTCCATCCATTCACTCTCATTCATTCATTCATTCATTCATTCCATTTACTCTCACTCACTCACTTACTCACTCATTCAGGATTGCAAAAAAACTTGTGAACAACATTTGAATTTCATTCATTCATTCCATCAATTCATTCATTCATTCATTCATAGTCACTCACTCATTCCATCTATTCACTCACTCACTCAGTCATTCATTCCTTTTCATTTCAGTCATTCATTTATTCGATTCACTCTCATTCACTCATCCATTGCTTTCCATTCATTCATTCAATTCACTCACTCACTCACTCACTTACTAATTCAGGATTGCAATAAACCTTGTGACCAACACTTGAATTTCATTCATTCATTCATTCATTCATTCATTCAATTCACTCACTTACTCACTCCATCTCACTCACTCAGTATTGCAAAAAACCTTGGGACCAACATTTGAATTTCATTCATTCACTTATGCATCCATTCATTCATTCACTCACTCACTCATTCACTCCATCCATTCACTCTCATTCATTCATTCATTCATTCCATTCACTCTCACTCACTCACTCACTTACTCACTCATTCAGGATTGCAAAAAAACTTGTGAACAACATTTGAATTTCATTCATTCATTCCATCAATTCATTCATTCATTCATTCATTCATAGTCACTCACTCATTCCATCTATTCACTCACTCACTCATCCATTGCTTTCCATTCATTCATTCATTCATTCATTCATTCATTCCCTCCCACCCTCACTCACTCATTAATTCAGGATTGCAATAAACATTGTGACCAACACTTGAATTTCATTCATTCATTCATTCAATTCACTCACTTACTCACTCCATCTATTCTCACTCACTCACTCACTTAGTATTGCAAAAAACCTTGGGACCAACATTTGAATTTCATTCATTCACTTATGCATCCATTCATTCAATTCACTCACTCATTCACTCTCATTCATTCATTCACTCACTCACTCTCATTCATTCATTCATTCATTCATAGTCACTCACTGATTCCATCTATTCACTCACTCACTCACTCACTCACTCACTCATCCATTGCTTTCCATTCATTCATTCATTCCCTCACTCCCTCCCTCCCTCACTCACTCACTCACTCACTCATTAATTCAGGATTGCAATAAACCTTGTGACCAACACTTGAATTTCATTCATTCATTCATTCAATTCACTCACTTACTCACTCCACATATTCTCACTCACTCACTCACTCACTCACTCAGTATTGCAAAAAACCTTGGGACCAACATTTGAATTTCATTCATTCACTTATGCATCCATTCATTCATTCACTCACTCACTCATTCATTCAATTCACTCACTCATTCATTCACTCACTCCATCCATTCACTCTCATTCATTCATTCATTCCATTCACTCTCACTCACTCACTTACTTGCTCATTCAGGATTGCAAAAAAACTTGTGACCAACATTTGAATTTCACTCACTCACTCACTCACTCACTCACTCACTCACTCACTCACTCACTCATTCATTCATTCATTCATTCATTCATTCATTCATTCATTCATTCATTCATTCACTCTCAATCACTCACTCATTCATGGTAACAAAAAACCTTGTGACCAACTTTTGAATTTCATTCATTCATTCATTCATTCATTCACTCACTAATTCATTCATTAAATTCACTCACTCCATCCATCCATTCACTCTCACTCATTAATTAATTAATTAATTAATTAATTCATTCATTCATTCATTCATTCATTCATTCATTCATTCATTCATTCACTCACTCCCTCACTCCATCCATTCCCTCTCATTCACTCACTCACTCACTCACTCGCTCACAAACAATCTGAATACGGTATACAAATGCTGATTTGTGTGACTTAAATATAAACAAATAAATAAATTAAAGGCTAATTGGGACCAAATGATGATTTGTAGTCATTGAAAAGTTTCCCATAAATTAAAGAAAACATATGCATTTATATATTTTTTAGTATATGTTCCCTATATTTGTTCCCTATTTCTATATTTTAGCATATGTTCCCTATATTTGTACCCTATTTGTGTGTCATTTTCAGACATACTTGAATGTGTTTCTAAAAATCCTCTACTCCTACAGGGAGATCAGCTGCACTTGATAAAGTGAATGTGGTGTGTTTGTTCAGGGAGGCTGTTCTCTTTCAGAACACAGATCTACTCTTTCTGTCAAACTTACATTTACATGCAGCTTTAACTTTGCTTAATTTCTCGCAGAGCTGCTATAGATGACACAAGAAGTTTCAGTCACGTGTCTAACGGCAGAGAAAACTGAACTGAACAACAGAAACACAAAGACTCCCAGTCTGACATGTGCTTTCTCCAAACATGCTTTGTTACATGTATAACACGTCTGAGACGAGCGCTGTTTAGTTTAGTTTAGAGCAGAGACGGAGAGATGGTTATTTTAAATGTACAAACTCAGGATGGGTGCTGAAAGTGTGTAATCTTTTTACTCTTTTAAGAAAGACACTAACGAACAGTTGCAAACGATGAACCATCGATCAGACTCAATGCTATAAATAGAGAGAGACAGGCATCTGCTGGTAATTCGTTGACTTCGGTAATAGAATTAACTGAGGCAGTAATTCATTTCTAGAAACATCTTTAAATCAATTCAGGTGTATTGTTCGAATTGTCTGTCTGCATATGTGGGCTTATTGACTGATGTTTTGTAAAAGAAATCTCTTTAAGACAAGCCTTTAGCATCCGCTGATGTGTTTTCCAGTGAGCGTCTCTCGTTTTCTGCTCTCGTTGCTGCATAAATCTGAGTAATCACAGATGCGGTGTTGAATTTGCATTATTCAAAGGGAGACTTTATTTTAGTCGGCCCCATTAATGTGAACATCTCCACGGGATCATTTTCTGCAGCTAAAACGAATGCGCTTTTACTTCCTTTGGTTAATTTTCCTAATGACTGGGTCGGCAAATCCTGCAAAGAACTGGCTCTGCGTGTGTTTCCCTTTATTTATTAGCCGAGAGATTTGTTCAGTTCTGGCATAAGCAAAAAATAACCACCTAAAGAAGAACACTATCCGCAGCGCAGACTTAATTATACCTCACATTTCATTTGAGAGAAAAAATTACAATTAAAAATTCTTTGGGATCATTTAGTCTTTACCTGCCCTGTATCCCAAATGCACCGCCTTCACATGACATCCATCATAACACTTTTATTCAGCAAAGATTTTGTACTTTGTTTCTTGAGCAGCAAATCAGCATATTAGAATATCGACAACATTCTTGGTATTGCGGTGCATGAAACATTTATTTAAATTAGAAAAATGTAAAAATCCATTTTCATTTTATAGATTCTCCTGATTAATAATATTATAAAGCGTTCGTTCAAAGCGAGGTCAGTCTCCAGATGTCGGTTGTTAAAGTCTCAATTTCATTGTCTTTGAGAACACGCAGCCTCCCATTAAACGTAAATCTGTTTCATGCTAATTGACTACAAATATGTTTCTCATCAAACATGTTCCATTTTATAACCCGTAATTCGATTAAAGCAGGAACACGCTCAGAACATCCAATCTTTGCAAAGCGTATTAGGATTTGTCTAATAATGTTCTTTTACTTTCATTTGTCATGGCAGCATTTAGATGATCTATTTAAAAACCACACACACACACACACACACACACACACAAATCACTTTGTGTATTATTTAGGTGCATCACAAATAAAGCCTTGTTAAATCCCACAGGACTGTTATTAGTTTCTTTCTTCAAATCGATGGATTCTTCTCTCGCTGATTGGTTTCTATTGAACACTTTAATCTGGCTCATGGATTTCATCTATGTAATTTACAGCTTTTAAAGTCGGATTTGGTCTCTGCAGCTCCAATCCGGCTCACTGCTGCACAGTAAGTAATCAGAAATGTAATTAGAGCAATTAAGCAGCCGTGGGTTGGCGTGAGACTGTGATCTCTGTGTGGTGATTATGAGCTCTGATGGGAGTCTGTGTCTCTTCATGGATACAGTAAACTCAAGTGTTGTGTTGTTGTGTCTGAGGCAGTTTAGGAAACGCTGAAGCACTCGACTAGTTTACTGAAAAACCTCCCAGAGGACCATTTTATTGCTCATATGCTCTTTCATGCCTTAACGTAGTTCTCAGGCATGTTTTATGCAAGTATCAGGGAGAATTTCACAAATCCAGACAGGAACTTGTCCAAAATTCCAAAACTAAAATGAATAAGAAATTATAGTTTGCATATATTATTTTCAGCAATGTGAATGTCTCAGTTGAGCTTTATTTATTTGGATTCGGTACATTTCACTGTGGATTCTTTGGTAAATCAATCGCATTTCGGCACAAACAGACTTATATGGACTCGACAGTAATGCAACAACATGTCAGTAACTGTGTTCATTCTAATGCCTGATCTGATATTAATGATTCATGTACAGTCAGATGATCTTTGTCTGTGTGTCAGTAAATCAAACCCGTGACTAAACACTCAACTTCACCTTGTTTCTCTTAGTAGGATGAAAATAATCTGTTATTTAAACTGTGATTAAATTATATATAGAAAGCGATCAAAGAACGCTCCCTTTACAATCGCTGGAGCTGTCAATCAAACAGCAGTAACTGACTTCTGGACGAATCTCTTGTTTACATTGTGTTTGCACTGTTAGTTATGATGAAAGCAGAAATTGAGTTGCAATGACGAGATCACTGCTTCATGCTCTCAACAACATGTCTGTGATCGGCTACATGATCATCACTGCAACCTTTCATGCCACGATCTAAATATAATGCCATAGATCTAAATGTAATGCTATAATCAACACTTTCCACAATTAGTTAACTTTGAGAGCTGTACTAGTAAAAACTTGCTAAAAGTTTTCGAGAGAGTAATACTTCATATTTCATATGCAATGATGTTAGCTGTTACACTGAAGTCTCACAGCAGACATGCCCCTTAAAACATGTGTTAAAATAAAAGTGTTCAAATAAATGTAGCCTTGGTGAGTAAAAGAGACTTCTTTCAAAAACATTAAAGAATCTTACTTCTAGACACACATGAGATTACAACTCTGGTTCATAAACTGTTCTCTGTTTCTCAGCTGGTGAAACACCTTGAAACATCAGTCTGGAGGATTCAGATGTAGTTTCTGTGATGGATATGAGAGTCTGCTGTTCTGAGATGGGCTCAGTTAAGAGGAAAAACATTCACTCGTTCGATGAGGCTTTGACCTGTTTCTCAATTCTAAAGAAAATCGTCACCCGGCCTTGTCAATTAAAGCATCTCGCTTGTGTGTTAGACTCGCTGACACAGATCAAATGTAAGCAGCATGTTCTCCAAGTAATTGTCAGTTGTGGTTGATGCGTAACGTGAGAGAATATCGTCTCTCTCGCTTGCTTTGGCTTCAGCTGCATAACAGAAGCAGATATTCAATGTGAGACACTTGTTTGTCAAACACTGAGCATGTTTACAAAAAAATCCCAAAAATCAGCTCACTGAATTGAACCCGTTGTCCCAGTTTACATGCAAACCAAAAACCTGGTAAAGCAAGTAATTCCTGATGTCATTCTTTTGTCATTTGATATTTTGTTTCACTCAGAAACAAGGAAAAACAGGTTGCAAATGTTTCATGTTGGTTTTAAAGATTTAGGGCCCTGTTTTAACGATCTAAGGGCATTGTCTGGAGCGCATGGCGCAGGTGCACTTAGGGCATGTCTGAATCCACTTTTGCTATTTTAACGACGGTCCAAAAGGGTTGTACCTAGTCTCTTAATGAGTCATGGGTTTATTTTGGGTGTGACGTGCCCTAAACCAATCAGAGTCTCATCTCCCATTCCCTTTAAAAGCCAGCTGCGCTTGAACCATGGCGGATTTGCTATTTACATGGCGGATTTGCCAAGCAGAAAGACTGAACGCTTCTCCAGAGAGGAATCCTTTTATTTTTAATATTTGGCATGTTTGTGTGCTGCTGCACGTCCCTGTGTGTGTAATAAGCACGTTGTGCACCCACCTATAGGTGCATATTACTAAAAATATTGTGCCATTGACTTTAGAGCAGGTTTTGTTGGTCAGTGGTGCAGTTGTTTTAGGTTGCCTCAAAATAGCAACACGCCAACAATGCACCTGAACACACCTCATTTTTAGGCCAGCACACCCATGGGCGAACAGATGGATGCGAGTGCATTTGCTATTTAAACAACGTGGCACTGGACGTGAAAATTATAACTGCGTTGGGCTGAAACTAGCAAAAAAACACTTGTGTCGCACTTTGTGTCGCATTACACTGGGTGTATGATAGGGCCTTTTGACCATATGAATCTTACAGTATCATATTTTATATACCCAAATATCTAATGATCAACATTATCAAAACTTTGCTGATAAACCCACTACAGTCATTCTGTTGTCTGATTGATAGTTTATACTTACTATTTAGTCTAAAGGTTCAACAAACTATGGAAGCTTGTTTCCACTACTGAATATAAAAAAGGTAATTGCAACTTTTTATACTTTTTATATAACTTTTTCTCAGTTTACATCTTGCAACTCTGTTTTTTTTTTTTTTTTTTTTTTCCTGGAGAATTGCGAGATACCTGGCTGTAACCATGTGTTGGACATCGGGGAAACAATTTTTTATAAAGCATAAAGAAATAGAACAGTGAAGGAAATTCTAGGTCTAATTCTAGTAAAGAACCAATCATTTTGAACTACAAAAAAGTTGGGACACTGTACAAATTGTGAATAAAAAGGAATGCAATAATTTACAAATCTCACAAACTTTTATTTTATTCACAATAGAATATAGAGAACATATCAAATGTTGAAAGTGAGACATTTTGAAATGTCATGCCAAATATTGGCTCATTTTGGATTTCATGAGAACTACACATTCCAAAAAAGTTGGGACAGGTAGCAATAAGAGGCCGGAAACGTTAAATGTACATATAAGGAACAGCTGGAGGACCAATTTGAAACTTATTAGGTCAATTGGCAACATGATTGGGTATAAAAAGAGCCTCTCAGAGTGGCAGTGTCTCTCAGAAGTCAAGATGGGCAGAGGATCACCAATTCCCCCAATGCTGCGGCCAAAAATAGTGGAGCAATATCAGAAAGGAGTTTCTCAGAGAAAAATTGCAAAGAGTTTGAAGTTATCATCATCTACAGTGCATAATATCATCCAAAGATTCAGAGAATCTGGAACAATCTCTGTGCGTAAGGATCAAGGCCGGAAAACCATACTGGATGCCCGTGATCTTCGGGCCCTTAGACGGCACTGCATCACATACAGGAATGCTACTGTAATGGAAATCACAACATGGGCTCAGGAATACTTCCAGAAAACATTGTCGTGAACACAATCCACCGTGCCATTCGCCATTGCTGGCTAAAACTCTATAGGTCCAAAAAGAAGCCATATCTAAACATGATCCAGAAGCGCAGGCGTTTTCTCTGGGCCAAGGCTCATTTAAAATGGACTGTGGCAAAGTGGAAAACTGTTCTGTGGTCAGCCATGGGACGCCATGTCATCCGGACTAAAGAGGACAAGGACAACCCAAGTTGTTATCAGCGCTCAGTTCAGAAGCCTGCATCTCTGATGGTATGGGGTTGCATGAGTGCGTGTGGCATGGGCAGCTTACACATCTGGAAAGGCACCATCAATGCTGAAAGGTATATCCAAGTTCTAGAACAACATATGCTCCCATCCAGACGTCGTCTCTTTCAGGGAAGACCTTGCATTTTTCAACATGACAATGCCAGACCACATACTGCATCAATTACAACATCATGGCTGCGTAGAAGAAGGATCCGGGTACTGAAATGGCCAGCCTACAGTCCAGATCTTTCACCCATAGAAAACATTTGGCGCATCATAAAGAGGAAGATGCGACAAAGAAGACCTAAGACAGTTGAGCAACTAGAAGCCTGTATTAGACAAGAATGGGACAACATTCCTATTCCTAAACTTGAGCAACTTGTCTCCTCAGTCCCCAGACAATTGCAGACTGTTATAAAAAGAAGAGGGGATGCCACACAGTGGTAAACATGGCCTTGTCCCAACTTTTTTGAGATGTGTTGATGCCATGAAATTTAAAATCAACTTATTTTTCCCTTAAAATGATACATTTTCTCAGTTTAAACATTTGATATGTCATCTATGTTGTATTCTGAATAAAATATTGAAATTTGAAACTTCCACATCATTGCATTCTGTTTTTATTCACAATTTGTACAGTGTCCCAACTTTTTTGGAATGGGGTTTGTATTTGCAAACAATATTTGCATTAAAATTGCAAATATGTACTTTTATTAGTATGCCTTATATGTTGAAAACGTAAAACGTTTCTGGTCTCGTCACACTCTGTTAGGAATTACATAAATGACGTAAATTTTCAATTCAAAATGGCCATATTTGAGAAAAAAAAAAAAAAAAAAGTCGAGACGTTTGCATTGCTGGATGTTACTGTCAGTTGTTTCTATCATAAAACAATTGACATGTATTAAATGTTTCACTGTTTACATCTTACCTCACTCTCTTTCAACATTAAACTGAAACTTCGCAAGCTTCCATAATACTGTTTCACGTCAAAAAATGAATTTTTTTGGACTATTATTTCATATGTCAGGATTTACAGGGTTAAAACTGTGCAGCTGATGTTTCCAGAAGGTCCTTTTCATTAGTACGAACCTCCAAAAACTTTGGTAGCTTGAGTCACTTGCTGCACTTTTTATAGACTTAAAGCACACAGAAGAGCAGCTCTAATGGCTTTATCTTAGTGGAAAACCCACAATGCACTTCTCCATGGTGTCCCTCAAGAGTTTAATGACTTGCAGAAGCAGTTTGGGTCTCTTAATGGCAAGACTTACTAGACTTTGTTCTTTTTTAACATAACCTCCAGAAATCTCATTAATTCTCATTTAATTGCTGTCGCTCAACCATCCGGCCGAGCGAGCGGCGAGATAATATCGATGTATTTGCAGGCAGAGAGGTTCCTCATCCTCCTAACAAGCATATGATCCCAATGTATTCTGGGTAATTAATCATTTACATACTCCGACTGTCACCTGTGAGGTCATCAGCCCGCGCCCTGCCCGTATCCGCCTTATTAAAATGCTAATCAACAAACCGCGGCACGCTCTTTCTGCTTGAGGTCTCTTCATTATCACGGCCTTTTACGTCCAGTGGATATTTCTCCACGGGTGCCTCGTGAACGCACGCCAAACCCCGGCGAGACCAGAAATTAAATGGCAGACGCCGGGAAAGGGAGATTCAGGATGAAGCTGTGAAAATTGGGGGAAAAAAGGGATTTGTTTCTTCCAGATGAGCGCTCGTGGTGTCATGGAGAACCCGAGGCTCATTAGTGAAGTTGGACACAGTTGTATTCAGTCTGAGGGTGTGAGAAGTTTGACACGAGAAGCACCTGCCCGAACCTTCAGCTGTCAGTCACAGATTCAGAGGTGAGTGGGGACGGAGCGCTTTTTGTCATTTAGATTGTATAAAAAGTAAACATAAAATAAGTAATACATATGTAAACAATTATATACATGTTATACAGATTATACAGATATATGTATATATAAATCAATTATATAAATGTAAAACATAAGTATATTATATTTATAATAAATAAATTATATAGTTATAGTTAACAATAACAAGTATTATTAGTAAGTAAAACATAATAAATTATATATTTAAAAATTAGATACATTTTAATTGGATTTTAAAATAGAAAAATGAACTATATTCTTTTTTAAGAAAACATGAGTGATGCTCTGAAATTTCATACTAAGGGCCCTATTTTAATGATCTAAGCTTATGGTCTAAAGCGCATGGTGCAAGTGTGTCCGAATCCACTTTTGCTAGTTTAATGACAGGAAAAATGGTCGGTGCATGGTCTAAAAGTGTTGTCCCTATTCTCTTAATGAGTAATGGGTGTGTTTTGGGCGTAACGTGCAATAAACCAATCAGAGTCTCATCTCTAAACCGCACAAGCAGACCATCTACGGGAAAAGTCGGATTCCACCAAAGCATTTTTATCTTTATGCACACAATAATAATCTTTTACATTGTAATCCTTTTATTTTTAATATTTGGCATGTTTGTGTGCTGCTATGCATCCCTGTGGGTGTAATAAGCAGAGTGTCGTGCATTGTGCACCCGCATATAGGTGCATATTAATAATGCGCTCTTTAAATAACAAAAAAAAATAAAAACTTTAGACCAGGTTTTTGTTGGTCAATGGTGCAGTGCTTCAAAATAGCAACACGCCAACAATGCAGACCAGCACGCACATGGGCGCACAAATGGGTGCAAATGCATTTGCTATTTAAACAACATGGCGCAGGACGTGAAAATGAAGAATGAGTTGGGCTGAAACTACTCAAATATATATATATATATATATATATATATATATATAAATAATCAGGGGACTTAACTAAATGACTTAAATAACTGCATTTAAATAAACCATTTAAGTTGCAAACATTATTTTGTTGAGTTCTGTTGACATAATAATGTTGATCATTATATCATCTTAAAGGGTTAGTTCACCCAAAAATGAAAATTCTGTCATTTATTACTCACCCTCATATCATTCCACATCTGTAAGACCTTTGTTCATCTTCAGAACACAAATTAAGATCTTTTTGATGAAGTCTGAAAGGTTTCTCTCCCTCCATAGAGATCCAATGCAACTACCACTCCAAGGTCCAGAAAGGTAGTAAAGACATCATTAAAGTACTGCATGTGACTCCAGTGGCTTAAACTCAATTTTATGAAGCGACATGAGTGCTTTGTTTGTGCAAAAAAAAAAACTTTATTTACAAAATAATATCCAAAGCGTGTTCATGCAGTGTCAGCTCTCGCATGAACACAAAACACATGCGTTGTGATGCGTGGGTTGCAGGTCAATATTTGTGTAAGTAAAGTGGTAAATATTTTTTTTTTTTTTTTTCCACAAGCAAAGTACTTGCATCGCTTCATAAAACTGAATTTAAGCCATGGGAGTCACATGGAGAACTTTAGTGATGTCATTCCTACCTTTCTGGACCTTGGAGTGGTCCATTTCTATGGAGGGACAGAAACCTCTCAGACTTCATCAAAAATATCTTAATTTGTGGATCTCTACTTCCAAGAATAGTTTGCATAGGACTGGAGAAGGAGAATAAATGTTGAAATTAAATGTTAATTTTTTCCTGATCAATCAGGAAAGACCTGTTAGTTTTTAATGCTGTTATGTTTGACATTTAAAAGTTTCTGTCATGTTGAAGTTTTTGTGGTTATTGTGCTGAAGAGTAGATACATGAAGGTAAACACTATCGACTCTATAAGCAATGACTGCACTAATATCTTACTTGTTCATTAAATATACTTGTTAAATAAGTTATGTTAGCATGTGCTATGATAGCTGTGGATTGAACTGAAATAGATAAGCTAATTGTTTCCAGTGTTACAACTTAATGCTACAAATTATTAAGTTCCTCTAACTCAATGTAGCTTGTTGGTTGAACGTAAATTCATTCAAAGTTGTACTAACTCTAAAAAATTGATGCAAACTGTTCTTATTTATACTTACATACTTACACATCAACTATGAATATTATTAATAGTTTTTATTATTTTTTTTAAGCCTCTTAACTGTACATGCTGAGAGCATTTAAATGGCTGCTCTGGTGAAAGCAGTGAGTGTTCAACACTGTAGTGTTAAAGCTGCCAAAACAACTCACCTCTTCCAGCGACCTGCTGCGATCATCACAGAACATCACAGACATGCAGAAATGCACCACTGAGAGCATGTGATTCACCCTCTCTCAACCACACGCTTCACAAACCCACGTGTGCAGATCACGCACCGCTGAGAGCTACAGCCACAGTCCACAAACTAGCAGTTCTTTCACTGGAGGATCCGGAACAATCCGACAACAACGTCCACCTTCACCGTATGGACAAGAGATGTGTGAACATGCTGCTAAACGTCCTGTTGTGTTGAAGCTGAAGCCACGAGTTTGAAATAGAGTTAAATCAAAACACTAATTGTAAAATGAATGCAAAAAAATATCAGTTTACTAATATAGAAATATATGAATATTAAAAAAGAGATTTATATTCTGATGTTAGTTTAGACTGAAACCAGTCAGAATTAAAAGCCACTACAAATAAACACCTGTGACATCCATAAAACAGCCTACATTTATGAACTCGATGGTTTTCTAGAAGAATGGTTTATTGTGAATAATAATAATAATAATAATTTTTATTATTATGTTTATAAAAAGTATATTATTATAAAATATAAATATTTTTAAATTATATAACGGATACAATATATTACTTATTAATATTAATGTCTCTTAAAATATATTTTTTAAGTTATTTTATATTATTATTATTATTATTATAAGATATAAATAACATTTATATTTTTTATATTTGTATATTATATAAAATATATTATACATTATTATTATTATTGATTTCTCATAAAACTATATTTTTATAAAAATATTTTATTTTTTTATAAATTTTTAATTAATGCTATATCCTTTTTTCTACTTCTTAGTATTATTATTATAAGACATACAATATATTTAACAGTATTAATTTATCATAAAATATATTTTTAAATTATTTATTTTTTATACATTTTGCATTTTTGTATTACTTCTTATATTATTTTTAATTATTACATTATTATAATATATAATTAATAAAATGTTTATATATTTGTATAATATAAAATATATATTATTATTATTATTAATAATAAAAAAATATTTTATAATATTATTATAGGTTTTTTATAATATTATATTTATTGTCATTATTAATATCTTATTATAAATGCTTATTTTTATAAAATATAAATATTTAATTTTTATATCATTGTTATTATTAGTTCAATTATTTATTATAACCAATTACCACGGTATTTTGTTAACACGTGTAAGTTGGTAAACACAGATCATCTGCACTGTGAGATCTGAGAAAATTCACAAACAAAATTTCTTCTGGTTTCTAAGCTTCTCCCACACTCGTTCTCCAGCTCTCTCTCTCTCTCTCTCTCTCTCCGTAGGCGGCTTGAGCAGTCTGTACTCTGGGCGGCAGCGAGCGCAGTTGATGATTACTGTTTTCTTGCAGAAAAACAGCAGACACGCTGCCAGTAATTGCAGATGAATTCTCCCGGTAGTCAGGAGGTGAATATAGCTGTTTCAAAAGCGCTGGTTAAGAGCACATGAATGCTCTATTACTACATCTCTTTCTAAGTGAACGACGCTGAACGTAAACACGTTAATAAGGGTGAATGTGGGTTTACGAATGAATCTAAATGCATGCTGCATGAAGTCAGACGAGTCTGCAGCGTTCATTTCCAGCGACTGATGCATATTACAAGATGAAACACATATCAAATGCTTTAGAAGTAACACTCAACAGTGATTGATTAATACATTTTCATATATGATGAACTTCATAATCTTGACCTGAGAGTCAACTAGCTGCAAAACTTCAATTGCACGAGCTTGAAATTGTTCTTGAATTAATTATTGATACAAACACGATTCATTTAATGTTTCCAGTTACAAAAATAGCATAATTATGACTTTCATGTTTAATGAGGTCTCGTGGTTAAAATACTTTTAATGCAATTCAGTTTTTCAAGCATTGTGACCATTAATGAAACAGCATTTGCAATGCATTTTACTTTCATAACGTGATGTGTTATTAAATATTAGAATATTAAATGAGAATGAAAGACACTTGCACTGATCAATCAAGTGTGTATTATATGAAAATAATTTCATTTTAATCACTGCAGTGTGTTGCAGCTTTATAAGATGTTAAATTGAATTTGATTTAGAATAAAAAGCACGTAGGTGAAACATATGGTATGAAATGAAGTTGTGTTTTGTCTCATGTGTTTTAATGACATTTAGATTATTAACTCTTGAACGCCATTGTGCACAGATCGTTTCCGATCCACACCAGAAATTACAACGGACACAGTATCTTTACCGAAGACAGACCAGAACAGAACTGCAGTAGTACATTATTCATGAAAGGAATAATTTACGAGCAAATAAAAATGGATGGAAAGCTGCCCTGCCTTGATCCTTTCAAAAGCAGATGCTCCCGGTTTACATGCACCAGACACATACAACGCTTCAGATTTTAAAAATAGATTTTCATTAATATCGTCCCTGACAATATTAATCTCATCACCTCTCCGTTCGAGCGTAACGTGGTGATGGAACGGTGCTCTCGCACTCTCTCTGAACAGGCTGACCGCATTCTCGTTCCCTCTTTCTGTCAAAACATTGCATGAAAATGAAAGAATTGCAACGGGCCAAACTGTTGGATCAAGGCTTTTAGCAGCACTGTACATGACGTAATGCTGGACGAGGGTTTGCGTGTGTTCAGAGCTCTATTCGAAGGCTTTTATGCCCCGCAGGAGGGTGAAAGGTCTTGACAAAAGCTTTTATAGATGGGACGAAAAAAAGATGAAGACCCTTTCTGAAGGATGACGTGTCATTACGGGTCAGCAAATTAAATGAGACTCATTTATGACACTTTACACTGCGCATCTGAGTCACTTGCTAACGATCCAGCACAGAAACTGCTGAAGCAAGCAAAAATTATTTCTGTCTTAGAGGGGGAAAACTTTTTACTTGTCTGGAGTGAGGAAGTTCAGGATTTTCTGGGAAAGAGTTGGGAAGTAACGGAATACATGTAACGGCGTTACGTAATCAGGATATAAAAATCCATTAACAGTAATTTGTTACAGTTACGTCAAAAAAACGTAGTAATCAGATTACAGTTACATTTTGAAAAAAGAGGGGATTACAATCGCTTCATTTAAAACTAAATAAATCATTATTTTGCCATAAAAACAGATAAACGCTTTCAATTAATGGAAATTTCGCTACTATTTTGTTTTCAAATAAGTATATGCAAAAAACATGGTTGTACAGTGCCTTCCAGCTACGAAACACTTTCTTTATCAAAGGACTAAAAAATAATCTGTAATACCATACTGTAGCCACTAGATGTCTGTATAGCCCTTTCAGGGGCGTTTCCTCTGAGTAGGCAAGGGAGGCAGTGCCTCCTCAAAAAAAAATAGGATGAGAAAATAATCCATATTACATATAAAACAACATAAATATTACAAATTATAACATTAAAAAGAGCGCAAGTCACGCGTATTTCTTAAGGAACACTGCCCAACAGCGACACCCGTAGGTAAAGTTACACAGAGGAGTCATGCCTCCCTTTCCTCTCATAGGAAACCATATAAAATCATCAGACCCCCGGCGTGCGGTGGGTTTTGTGGGGGGTAATTGAGAATGAATGGAGGAAAGTCACATGAGAGGAGGCAATGTCTCCATCGCGCTATGATTGGATGTAATTGATTATGATTGGATATGATTGGTTTGTGCAATAAATCCCGCCTCTCGTTGACGTGCGCGTTCCGTGCGTCAGTTTGACTGAACAAATGATGGCATCAAACGGAAGACTAATTGAAAAGTAAGTAAACAGATCACAGATATCATATCTTTATGATAGCTTTATGTCACGTCAAAATCAAACTTGAAATGGACTGAAAGCATGATGACTGCAGGGGTTTTAGTGCGATCAGCTTGGTGAAATTAAAAATACAATTCGTGTGTGTGACAGACAGTGTTTACGGAGCATGACTGATGATTGAAAATATCCTAGGTTGACAATTAAAAAGAAAAACCGCAATACACAAATAAAAAATATTGTTTAAATTATTATTGCGTTTAGTTATTATTTTGGAATGAATGTAGAAATGCTTAAAACACTAACTTGATGAGATTGACTTGGTTTTGATAAATAGAACATTTATTACAATACATTGTTAATGTAAAATTACAAAATAGAATTGTATTTGGTTTCTTTTTTTCTGTTTTTGATGTACTGTAATGTTCATTTAACAAGGAAGATGTGTCAACTTTAAGAGTAATGCACATGAATTTATTTATTTATTCATAAATAAATAAAAAAAATGTGCCACTGCACACCACTGAGCCCTTTACATATATATATATATATATATATATATATATATATATATATATATATATATATATATATATATTCAGGGCTGTGTATTCCCAAGTTGTGGAAATGAGACATGATTGCTTAGTTGTAATAGGTTTTAAAACATTAAAATTAAAGCAGAACAAACATAAACCGAAATGTTTAATCCGAGCTTGTTCAGTTTGTTTATGATCTGATGTGACTTTTATATTTTTAAGCTCTAAACAACAATAATGCAATAGATAATTTAGCAGATTTGTAAATTATTTTTTTTTTTTTGGTAAAATTTGTAAAATATTTTTTTATTGTTGAGACCCATTTAAAAGTATGGAACATGAAACATTTAAAAACTAAATTTAAAAATGCAATTTATTTATTCTCTTTCTTTCTTTCTTTCTATATATATATATATATATATATATATATATATATATATATGTGTGTGTGTGTGTGTGTGTGTGACGTGAAGTAATCCAAAAGTAATCGGATTACATTACTTGCATATTATCTGAAGCACATTATCTGGACTATTTAAGACTCACTCACACACCACCTCACGTCTTGTTAACCTGTGTTGCAATTCTGAGCGTTACTATCCTGTCTGCCTGTCTACCTGTTACCGATCCCATCTGTTACCCATTTACTATTCTCTGCTGCCTACCTTTGGACTGTTTGTGACTGATATCTGCCTGCCTCGACTTCTGCCTGTCCCTTGCTGTTCCTGTTTGACCCTGCCTGTACGACCACGCTCTTTTATAATAAAAGCTTGCAATTGGATCCCTGCCTGAGTCCCGCTTCGTTACATTTATTATTACTCTAATGAAAAAAGCAATAATTTTTATGTGCTTGTCACAAACTTAAAGAACAAAAATTTCACAGTGTCCAATAACCTTCAAAGAGCATAATTACCAATATATATAATTGTTGTTATATAAAAAGAAATTTACAAAGAAATTACAAACAACACAACAAGTACTATAGAGATACAAATTAAATAAACTTGTTTTTTTTTTTCAGATACAGTAGGTTTATCTACCATGTATACATTTATTTAACATCTTTAGTTGTTTTATTAACATTAATGACAAATATAGGCTACGGTTCCTTTAAGACCGAATCCATGGATACTGACACATATCCTGTTTTCACCCAAATGTTTACATCCACTTAAGCCATTACCAACTGTATTTATGTGAGATACTCCACACGATGGACATTTTGACAACTATGTGTGCATTTGACCATTCAGGCACGAGGAGAACCGATCGCGCGCTGTCTGAGAGAACTGGAATCGTGCGTGATAACGAATTGATTATGAAGTATTTCCACACTTCTGAGGCTGACATTGTTTCTGCTGCTGCCGCCGGTGTCTCTGTGCACGGAAAATTCTGTCAGTTACGTCACGTGAGGTATCGGTCTTTGGTATCGGGGGTATTTTTACGAGTACGAGTACAAGTGCATGAGCTTGGTATCGGCCGGATACCGATACTGGTGCATCCCTTAAAATAAGTACCTACTAAAGAGAGTCTGAGATTTCAAACGTAGCAGCTGTCTTTATGAATTCAACTGTCTGTTGAATGAATGAGTCATTGAATCATTCATTCAACAGACTCATTCAAAACCACTGATTCATTCAGGAATACGGCCAAAACAGCACTCTTGCTTGAGTGAAATTGCTTATTATTATTATTATTAATAATAATTAATCACCTTTTTTCCTTTTTGAATGTGCATAAATTCTATGTATTCTCTCACACAAGCTAAAAGCCTCAAGTATAATATGAAACAATAAGCGAAAACATATGGATTCAAAAGAGACGACCTAAAAAATCAACATCCAGGATGCAACGTGAGCTGACCTGTTTGCCTGGAAAACCAGTTATTTTAAAAACCTGCAAAATTAGAAATTGAAAATAACCCAGTAATAAAAAAAAAACAGCAAGACGAAGGAGTCCCAGTGAAACTACAGCTAGAATTGTCCTCAAAATTTCTCAGACTGTTTGCAAACGCAATACGTGCATTGTGAAGGACAGAAGAAAGACAAATGTAGCTTTGGTCTTATATTGAGGTGATGAGAACGTGGAAGGAAATGCCATGAAAATAATGTCACAATGTGATCTGCAAGAAAGAAAGAAAACATAAAAAGAGCATCTCAGGGCAGAGGATCAATAGTCTAAATGTCAGGATGGAACGGAGAAATGCTGCAATCGTCTGCTGATCTCACACCTGCATTCATCACTGTCTGTGGCCGCTGAACTATCACCTCCTCGACTATTACAACAGAACGGCCACTTTAATGCTGCTCATCAAGTGGCGTCTCATCCTCTTCAATCCCACCATGCATTATTTTGGTGTTTGTGCCTTCCTGTAGGGCAGCAGCTTCATTCACATGTAAAGAGACCTTAATCGTGCAAGAAGCACTCCATCTTGGCGTTCCCCGTTCCACAGTGGAGACAGACAGGCAAAGTCAAGGACGCCCAAGGACAAGGAGAGCTGTGCTAGAGTGAAGATGAAGAGCTGCCGAGAGGAAGAGCCTGCTGTGAACCACAGCTGTGATCGCTTTCTACGGGTTTTAAACAGTTTTAAAAATGATGAAATGGCATCACTTTAATGCTACACATTCGTTTTATTATAACAATAATAAAAAATTAGCCACCTTTACCACAAAATATTCCTGACATTCAATATTAAGAAACAAAGAATTGGACTAAAATTTACATTCAATTCATTTCAAAGAGCAAGTATTTGGGATATGTAGACACTCTGGCCTTCAAATTCCTGTCAAAAATCCTCAAAAGTGGGTGCAATTTAACAGTATTTACAACTCTATTTTACAGGCTTAATTCTTATGATTTATAAACTAGAAACAGTCAACTACCAGTTAGTCAACGAGAAGAGGCTTAGTCAATCAAAATTGGTCAGTTAGTCGCAGAAAAAAAAACCTCCACAGGAAGTGGCAGTGGAAATCCAAACATTCACCGACCTCAAATATGGCTTTTCACTTGAAACATAAGTAGTGCTCACTCTAACGTTAACCTAGATAAATGTGTGCTATTATTTGCTGCATAATCAAATGTGTTTGTGTGGAAAGCGCATTTACTGCATGACATGAAGGCGCCGGTGCAATCACTCGAATTTAATTTAAAATACTGCATAACAGATAAGAATAATCCAAAACTGTAATCGAAACTGTAAATGATCTACTTTTATTTCTGTAAACTCGCAATAACAGGACAGGAGGGGTTGCGATCACTGGCATTTAAAGGTACAATATGTAAAACTTTTGCAGTAAAATATCCAAAAACCACTAGGCTAGTGTTATATATTTTGTCCAGCTGATTACTAACAATATCTCTAATGTTTTCAACTACTTGTAAATCATGAGAAAATTCCCATTCTAAACAGTGACACGGGGCAGTGCAGTCGCCTGTCAATGACGTCAGTTACCTTTGTTACCGCCTTTACTGACGTAGAAACCACATGACAACAGTGCCATGGACAAATGCGGAAGTAGTGTCTAGCGTCCAGCAAGCAGTTCCTTGTTTACTTCTTGCACGTTTTATGGTGGATTGTGTTACTTATTTATGGAACATAATTACTGTTTACCATCTGCCACTGGTTCTGTCGACAAGGACAGCTCCCGTAAACTCATGACCGGAAAAGCGGAAGCGGCGCCGGCGACTGTGTCATAATAAAAGTCCTGCTGCTCGTGAGGCGTGTGTTGATCAATCGCTCCAGCTCCTCGTTCAGCTCCACAACACTCGCTCCTGCTCTGCTGCATACTACAGTAACGTTAATAATCGCATCCACGAACATGACTTCTTCCCGACTCCAATCCCTATTCTTTTGCACCGTCCGTTGAGATGGAGACCACATGTCCCAAGTTTCCGCTCTAAAACTTGGCGTCATCAAACTACGCCTTTGTTTTGAATAGGCTTCTAGCGACCTCTAGCGGAAAAAAATATCACAAATTGTACCTTTAACTTTAAAATATTAATTTAAAAATACATTTAAAATACTAATTTTCGTAATTTTTGGTCATACAGATAAGAATAATCAAACATTCGAAACTGTAAAGGGTCTTTTATTTCTGTAAATCAGGTTGTAAACGTATCCCTATGCCTGTAGGTTCGGTATCTTTTGGTTCGGTGATAAAAGTGCCAATCTGAACACTAATCGGACCAGGACTAAATGTTATTTTTTTCTTCTTTTTGGTCGAACCCAACAAACCGATCTACAAGTGTGAATGCACCCTCAGATTATACTTGTCTCACAGACATGAGAAATATATCTATGGAAAACTTGAAATCTAAAACAAATATTGTCAGATAATGTAATCCATATGAAAGTTGCATATGATGAGTCAGCATCTTCGACTTCGTCTCTGCAGCCGAAAACACAGAAAATAATAGTTTATCAATAAATTATTAAAATGTTAATTCTGTTTTTTCACATCACATTAATAATCATTACATTTGTCGCTGCGCTGCTGCAAGCTTTATGCGCATGCTTGAGCACTGATTAGGCTATGTATTATATATCTGCGATTAAAGGCTCATTATTGTGATTTATATGCTTTATTAATATAAACACGCGATTAGTCGACTAATCGCTTAAAGGCAGGGTAGGCAAAAAATTTTGTTCCAAATTTGTTTAAACTTTCTATATATATCAATGCATAATTAAAATGTAAGTACTCTGATAAAAAGAGTATAAAAATCGAGTGACTCTAGACCGTTTAATCTGTATTAAACACAGCTCATTATTTCCATCCGGGACGAAACATAGGATTGGCTTAGGCGACTGTCACTCTCTCGCAACCATGGCAACCACCCTTTTGCCACACATGACCTGCCCACTTGCGCGCGCATGTTTGATTTGGGGAATTCAAGAGGCATGGATCCTAGGAATACCAAAACAATGGCAGAGAAACAGCAAGCAAAATTCACAGTACCGGCCTATGCAGTTAGTGAAGGCAAACCAGGCAAAAAAAGGAAGACAGTAACAGTACAAGAAAAGGCAATGAACAAAAAGTCTTTGGATAAACAAAGAAATAAAACGCGAGTTAATATCGGCTTGGCTTTCCAGCGATGGCGAGAACTGAGGGAACTCAAGGGGCTGAAAAGTGACTCCTTGATGGCTTTATTTCTGCTGGACAGGTAAATCTTTCTTTTTGTATTTTGATCATACATATTTTTTTGTTTATTTTTTCATGAAGCATGTGTCATTAGCACACGTAGCTGCGTAATATAGCTAACATAACATTACTTAGCGAGCCGTAGTAGAGACGATAAATAATCTATAGGCCTAGCTCAAGATGATAGCTATAGTGTTGAATTGTGCATAATTTTGCTTTAGATAACTAAATACATGTTTAACAGATAGTAGGCCTAACGTTACTCCGCAACTTTTCTTAGAACTATATTTACCCTCTGTCTAACTCTTTTACCATGTTCACCTGTAAGTTTACCTGCACGTTTTTTTTCGCCTTTGTTTTGTTTTTATATTCTCTACCTATGTTTACTGATGTCTTTATCTTGTATCTGTGTGTGTCGTACACACTTTGTTTTGTTTTGTTTTTTTGGGGGCGTGGCTTTGGAAGGAGCCCAGAAGGGAGGGGGTGGAGTGAATGGAAATAATGAGCTGTCTTTAAAACAGTCGTGAGAGGTCTACAGACACTCGATTTTTATACTTTCTTTTTCAGAGTACTTACATTTTAATTATATATTGATATATAAATAAAGTTTAAACAAATTTTGAAAAAAAGTTTTTTTATACATTTTTTTACCTACTCTGCCTTTAAATGAATGACTTCTGGTCAACTAGAAAAAGCCCTACTAGAAATTTAACACTGTTAATGTTATTTCAACCTTTATATTTAATATTGGGTAACACTTTTGTCACAGTCAATGCAGGGAAGAGAAGAGGCTTGGATCTAATTTCAAACAGTATTTATTAAAGAAACAAAAAAAGTACAAGGTAGGAACATGAACGTGACAACTTTATAAACCAAAGTTTGAAACACAGGGCTATTCTACAAACAGGCTAACCAGGCCTGGGGATACAATCAGTGGGAACCAATGAGCAAAAGAACTACAAAGGGACTACAAATAGACACAGGAAACCAAGGCATGAAACACAACAAAACACAGGGGAATCATGACAACTTTACAATAAGGTTTCATTTAACAATGAATAATACTTCTATAGCACTTATTACTCTTAGTTAATCTCAACAATCTCTTACTAATACATATTAAATGCTGTAAAATATATTGCTCGTTGTTAGTTCCTATTAGTTAATGCAGTAAGAGATCTTATTGTAATGTATTACCCAATACTGAAATACAGATGCTAGCACTTTTGCCAACAAGCGTGATTGAAGGGCCATTTAACTCAATTATACATGGGGCGGCACACACAGCGACGGCCCAGCTAATCAACTCTTTACATTTGAACATCATAATCACCAGGCTGATATGCTAATTCACTGGGATTCCTCTGTGAGGGCGTCACGCCGTGTCAAACACGTGAATGACCTCGGCAGAGCCGTTTAGCATCACTGTGCCTTTAGTTCAAATCATCATTATGTCCAGTGCGGTTTGTCCAAATCTGAATCTGAGGCAGCAACCATTAGATGTTGTTTGTCATCATCAGTGATTCTCCTTCTTTGGCCTTTTAGTGCCGTAATGTGTTTGTGTAACGCTCTAAATTCATGCTAAGAGACTTAAACGGCTCCAGAGACATTAAACTGCATGCATGTTTGAACAAATGTGATTCAAAGTTAATGACATTAGCATGTAAAAGCCGTTTGGCCGCTGGAGTCTTTCGTATATTGTGATGCTGTTTCTGCCAAACAATGTGAATTATAATTTGTCCTTCTCTTTCTGTCATCCTGTTGATCATCTTGATCATTCTGTCAATCTGGTTCTTAAAGAACGCAAACACAAGAAATTATGGAAAGAATGTTTATAAACTTCAGTAAATTTCATATGTAAGTGCAGATTTGCATTTTGTGTAATATGCATAAGTATGATTGGATCTTTATCCAATTATACAGGAGAAGCATTCGAAAATTTGGCTAAAAAGAAAAAATATCCTCGGGCAAAACATAAATTAAATGCTGCCGTGTGTAATTTCTGTGCCATTAAAACATCAAACGGAATTGCAAACAAATAGAAAAGTTTAATAAAAACATAATACTATTTCACAATATTATGCATCTAGTTCAGTCATGAAACTCTAGATGGCACAGGAACTTTACATGCAATATGCAAGCAATCACATCATTACCGCATGGCACAAGCTGATTGGCCTCTGCTGATCCTGCAGCCAATGAGATTGCTTGCTCAACATTTAAATAGTCTGGCTCATTGTTTGGTGTAAACTAGTCTTGCCGCGCTATCAGAGTCCTCTGAACCCCTCCACCTCCCCAGCTCCACCTGCCTAGATCTGCTGTGGGATTAATTTTTAATTCTGTCTATTTATGCAGCAGCAGCATATCTTACATACTCACATCAGTGTGTCTGTGTATCTGTTAGCAGGAGCAAGTTAATTTGATTAATTAGTTATGGGAAAAATTACGTGTTAAAATTATTAACGCAGACCTACGTAGGTCATCTTACATTTCATAAAGTTGATTGGTGACGAACAACTCACTGTGTGATAGAGGCTATAGAATACAGTTATAATGCCCCTAAAATTCAAGAAATTGAGACAAAAATGCCCCAGTAGGAGTTTTTGTCTCATATTTATATCATGATATAGTTAAGCTATATCACACAAGTAACTAGCGCAACACCACACACACTGTTTTGTGTGCAAATGTGCAAATGTGATATTGATTTTATACATCAGTTCAATAAATAAGTAAATATTTAGTTATATTTTAGACACAATTTTATTGTCTGCTTTTGCTCAATTTTGCCAACAAAAATATTACCTGTAAAGCCAGAGCAGAACTGTTTCTGAATGAATCTGCGTTTTGAGCAAATCAATCGGGTGAACCGATGATTCAATGACTCATTCATAAAGAGAGCCATTTACTTCATTCCTAAATGAATCAGCCGTTTGAACGAATCGAATAAATGAATGACTCAATGACTTACTCATTTAGATATTTACCGCCACATACTGGCAGTTTTAGTTTCTTATTTAGAGTATCATTTCTTTAAAATAAATTATTTCATTTTTTTTTCATATTAATAAAAAGAAACATTAAAGGTATAGTTCACCCAAAAATTAATTTACTCACCTCATGGCCGTTGAAGCCTAAAAGTTTATATGTAATAAACTCTATGCTGAATCAATTTTTTGTTGTTGTTTTTCGCAAGCTACATTTTCTAATGTTTTTGTGATACTTTTCTCATTTAACACAATAATGACTTTAAATTATCTTTTTTCCCAGCCAAATTTGATGTGCGATTATTTAGATTCACATCGTGTAATTAATTAGACAAAATTTTAATTGCTCGACAGCCCTAATTAATATATATATATATATATATATATATATATATATATATATATGATAGAAAATAAATGTTGCAGTGTGAAATTTCTGAGAATTGCAAAAACAGTTTTCAAACATAGTTAAACAGGTAGTCATGTACCAACATATTACAGTTATATTTCATGCAGAAATCACACACTGCTGATTTAACTTTTTTAAATTAAAAATACGTGTTGTATGAGGTGTTTTTTTGACTTTCTCTCTCGTTGCAAACCCTTCACACACAGCTGTGTTAGTTTAGCATGGCGTTTCCACAGTTGAGCGCTCACACTGACACCTCGCCACCCATAAATCATCATACAGAAGCGAGTGTCACTATATTGAGTGAATAAAGAGATCTGCATCACATTAAACATCAACACAACACATGCCTGAATGAATATCACTCAAACGCACATAAAAGCTGGTCATATTTACTTCAAAATCCGAAATAAATATGAACATCGTAGTTTAATCAAGCATGCCATTATTTTTTCTCCATTGCATTTATTTCCATAAAGCAGCTCCAAAGTGAACTTTCTGCCTCATGGCGACTTGGATGTGAATGCAAACAAACGCTTTGCTATCTGTCCTCATGCTAATTTAGCTGCCGCAGTTATGCCACGTAAGCGTTTTGTTTGGCTCAGTGTGTCACATGAGATTGTAAATTACACACTCAAGGGTACACTAGTAAAGTGTGTACTGAAGGGCACAGATTTCACCCTCCCAGACACGGTCGCACACTAAGGCTAGCCTGAATCTGTCACGACGTGTTAACCGCAAGCTCCATTTCAGCCGATCGCGCTATGAATCAATCTCAGAGAATAGAGATGCTCCGAGATCTCTTGGGATTAAACAACCTCGTTGTGCTCTTGCCCAAGCTGGCAATGTGACGGCTGGGATGCGAACACGTCCCTGAGCAGTGACAGCTGGCCATGACACCGACTGCTGTTGGTCTGGTGTGGGTGAACTCAGGTCTAGAAACATACTTTACTGGTGCATAATTTCCCTTATGCATGACACATAACACATGCAAAGTGACTTAAATCGCATAAAGTTAATGCATATCTTGGGAATCAAACCCGTGACCTTGGCTTTTATGCTAATGTTCACTATATGGCCCCTTGAGAATGCAACACATACTTGTGTTATGAATTACACTCTAAGTAAAGTAAAAAACCCATTCACAGAAACAATTCATTTACTGATTATATGTGCTTCTGTAGAAGATGAAATTTAGTCTGACTATCACTTAATTTCAAATAATAATAGCCAAATTCCTGGTGAAGAACTACATTACCTATAATCCTGAAAGGGGGCAGCACCTTAAAGTCACTGTTCCCATAGAAACAAGTTCAGAAGTCCCATGAAGCATGGCAAATTATGTAATTGAATCAAAAGTACAAACCTTTCAATTATATTATATATTATAAAATGCAATATATTGGAAATTCAATAAAAAAACGGACTATTTTGCATTAAACTTCAATTTTATACTGTAAAACTATTGATTTATAGCATTTGTGAAGAATTTTAATGCAAAAGATCATATACAAACAAATGCATTTGGCAATTTTGTATTAAACATTAATTTATTGCATTTCATATTTACATTTCATGACTATAAATCAAGCATTTTACTGTAAAACTATTGATTTACAGCATTTGTGAAGAATTTTAATCCAAAATATCAAATACAAACAAATACATTTGACAATTTTGTATTAAACTTCCAATTTATGGCATTTCATATTTATAATTTATGACTATAAATCAAGTTTTTATACTGTTAAACTAATGATTTATAACATTTGTGAAGAATTTTAATGCAAAATATCAAATACAAACAAATACATTTGACAATTTTGTATTAAACTTCCAATTTATGGCATTTCATATTTACAAAACATGACTATAAATCAAGTTCTTACTGTAAAACTAATGATTTATTGCATTTGTGAAGAATTTTAATGCAAAATATCAAATTCAAACAAATACATTTGACAATTTGGTATTAAACTTCCAATTTATGGCATTTAATATTTACAAAACATGACTATAAATCAAGTTTTTTACTGTAAAACTATTGACTTATAGCATCTGTGAAGAATTTTAATGCAAAATATCAAATATAAATTTTGCAACTTCCAATATATTGCATTTGACTTTTATTTGACTACACTTGTCATTGTGTTTGACATTATGTTCACAGTTTTTTACCCTTTAACCATTTTTTTCGTTACAAAACAACAATTGTAAAGTGAAATTCCATTTGGTTCATGGCTTTGAACTCTTTATCGAATAATTTTTTTGGAGAAAATGAAAACCCAGGCTGCTGAAAAACCTCCTTTTGCAGAATATGATGCTTCAAGTCTCATGTTTGCACAAATGAATCCGGAGTTACAGCTTTATCTCTGATGTGTTCCAACAGGAAAGGGTTTATGTCATTTCACAACTTTTGATCTAGACATATTCCGACCTCTAGAAAACAAGCCACGTTCATAAATATGCATGTGCATATATAACATCTTCAGAATAGTCCTTAGTTCTCTGCTTTCACTAATTGTATTATTAACGGTGTCTTACCACTTCATCTAAACTTAAGACAAGTCCATGCAGCCCTTCGGCAGCCGTTCAGCTCAACCAACCCTGACGTTTCCCTCTGTAAACACTGAATCAGCTCTAGTGTTAAACATTAGAGGAACATTAACACTATCTGGAAATGCGATCTGCGTCCGCGGCGACAACTTCCCACAATTACTTGGCTGAATTCTGCGTGTTGGCACGTACGGGGCAAACTCTCCGTGAGGGCACATCAGAGTCCATCCCGGGAGGATTTCAGATGGCCGGCTTTATGCGTGCGCGTGTTCGAGGGTCAAGGGCTTTGACCTGGCTCTAAACTGGGTGGCATATCCACACGTCTCCGGGACAAAGATTAACTGTCGCTCCGAGTCCTGCGTGTATCATAATTAATGCAGCCTCACTCCCCTCGGAGACGCCGCTGTCTCCGGCCCTGACAGGCCATTGATGGAATTGCCATTTAGCGGTCGGCTACATGGAGATGAGACACGCTAAAAATGAGATGACGGAATTTAGAGACACTTCGTTAGCATGAATTCCTTATAGAGATTACTGGAATGACAGGCTGCATGCTATTAGATGAATGCTAAAGGTTGGGTGAAGTCTGAGCTTTGGGTTTGGCTTGTCATCGTGGGACGTTTGAATGACCTAAACGAAAGACAGAAGATGTGTGGGAATTAAAGGATTACACAACATCATGTTGTTTAAAATATGAATGTGTTTCTTCTACCAGGGTAACGCTAAATAAATAATTTGTCGAATGTTTGGAAGACTTTCTTTAAATTTCATCAGTAAAGACATTTACAATGTTAAAAAAATAAATGCTGTTCTTTTGAACTTTCTATTCATCATAGAATACTGAAAAACAATATTGTATCACGGTTTTCACAAAAATATGAAGCAGCACAACTGTTTTGAACATTGATAATAATCAGAAATGTTTCTTGTGCAGCAAAATCATCATATTAGAATGATTTCTGAAGGATCATGTGACACTGAAGACTGGAGTAATGATGCTGAAAATTCAGCTTTGATCACAGGAATAAATTACGTTTTAAAATATATTCACATAGAAAACAGTTGTATTAAATTTTAAAAATATTTAGCAATTTTTACTGTATTTTTGCAAAATATCAAATATTTTGTAACTTCCAATATATTGCATTTCATACTTATAATTCATGTCTATAAATAAATAGTTTTATACTGTAACAATTTGATGTATTAAAACTTTTAAAGCAATTTTTACTGTATTTTTGATCAAACAAATGCAGCCTTGGTGAGCAGAAAGCAACTTCTTCAAAGAAAATTTAAAAATGTTTAGCGTTTGTAAAGAAATTTAATGCAAAATATCAAATACAGTTTGACAATTTTGCATTAAATTTCCAATTTACGGCATTTCATATTTACAATTCATGATGAAAACTATTGATTTACAGCATTTGAGAAGAATTGTAATGAAATATCAAATATAAATACATTTGACAATTTTGCAACTTTACAATATATTGCATTTCATACTTACATATTAATTTATGTCTATAAATTAATAGTTTTATACCGTAAACATTTGTTGTATTAAACATTTTACTGTATTTTTGATCAAATAGATGCAGCCTCTGTGAGCAGAAGAGACTTCTTTAAAAAACATTTAAAAATCTGAAATAATTTATTATAACAACTGTAACAACTAGTTTTAATAATTCAAGTTGCATAATAAATATTTCTCCAATGCAACTTTTCCCTAGCTTGAAAACCCCTGATATGAAGTACATTTATGATTAATGTTTTAATGTTTCGATCTTGACAGCCACTGTTCACAATATGCTTTCACTGTACAGAAAACAGCACTTTAGCACCTTCTTCCACAGGATAAAGTCGTATGGGTTTGGAGCGACATGAAGAAAAGTAAATGACAGACTAATATACAGTAAATGGAAAATCTGAACAAGTGAAGCAGAAGAAAGCACTGAAGAGCTGAATTCACTTCACTGGTGTTCTGGGGTGAATAGGATCGACATTTCTAGTCATTTCAGCTCAACGGTACGCTACAGCCTCGAAGAATAGAGGATTTCAAATGCCGCCCTCCTACCTGTGAGGGGGTCGGACAAATCCGTCCATTGTGCCTGGATTAAAGTGAGAGACTTCCTCATTCAATGCACTTCCTCTAAAACGCCCACACAAGAGTCTGCCTGCTGAATGAGGTTTGGTCACCCGAAATCTATTCAGCGCTTGGTGATATTGGTAAACAGTCTCCTCCTACACCATCTGACACTCGAACGGACTCAAATAGGTTTATTGAATATAAATGTCATCACAACTATCACGCAGCTGATATTCAGAGAGTGAGATGGGTCATCAGAAGTGATGAATCAGGATGCTTTTTCTTCTCCTCATCTGAGGGGGCATTGCACCTTTTCCAGGTCAATTACGATGAAAGTTAGTCTACTTTAGGCATTCCACTATCAAAATAAAGTGTAACCCATAAGCTTGGCTCATGAATATTAATGATGTGGCATTCACTGAATGGCAGACTGCTAAGTAGATGCTAAATAGTGGAAAACGCTTCTGTTTGGTCTTCATGTATTTGACTGACTGCAGCCAGACAAAACAAAATTTAAAATATGTCATGATTTTTCCAAATGTTTTAAAATATGATGAAAATGAAGAACATGATGAATAGATAAATGAAAAACCTGACTGGTTTTATTCGATCTTTTTATCCGATGTCAGCACAGATCTGACTGACCTCGAGAATTAGCGGACATTCATTTGCTATTTCAGTCTGACATTCTTATTTCCTCAATATTTTCTGGTTTAAGTCATAGTTTCATTCTCAGAGGGCATAAAAGCAGGATTTTCAGCAGTCTAGGCGTCCCTGGGGAATTTTATTGAAGTATTAATTTAATTTAGGACAGGCTCTTTTCTGGCTGCTGATAAAGCCTGTGAAAAAAGCTTACAAGCCTTTTCTGTAATACAGTTCAGTGAGAGGATTTATTTTACTCTCTCCGTCTGCATGATAAACAGATTTATTTCCATTTGTTGTTGATTTTGTCTAACAGTATCAAAGTAGAACTGCCAGCGATTGTCAGTCATTCTATTGAGTGAAAACACGTCGTCTTTTGTCAAACTATAGTTTTATTTTTTTGTCATACAGGGCATTTACATAATAAAATAACTACTTTATTATGCTCCTTAAATTCTCCACAGCTTGAACAAACCTGCTTTAGAAAAGACCAGTTTGTTTGGAAGAAGAGAATAAACTTTGCACATAAAATGAAGTTTTTGTGTCAAGAGCAAAGCAATCATGTGGACAGACTCGACACACATGGACAAATAGACCAACTGGTAGAACAAAACTCTCATAACTACAAAAGATCATCATAAACACAACAACATAAAATAACTGCATTTACCCGAGATTTTAAAGTTGTCATTTTTACTGTTTTGACATCAAATCAAACAGACACTAAACACACTGTCAGAACGCTTACATTCAGAGCAATTTTCAATAAAATGCGCAAAAAATCTGCATGTGCCGATCACACTGGAACCATTTGTCTCCAGTAGGTGGCGACGAGTCATTTATATCCAAAACACTGATTCATTCAGGAACTAAATGAGTCTTTGTGAGTGAGCCACTGAATCATTTACTCAAACAATTAGTTCAAAACACTGATCAATTCAGGAATGAAATGAGTCTTTGTGAGTGAGCCACTGAATCATTTACTCAACCGATTAGTTCAAAACATTGATTCATTAAAGAACGAAATGAGTCTTTGTGAGCAAACCACTGAATCATTTACTTAACTGATTCTTTCAAAACACTGATTCATTCAGGAATGAAATGAGTCTTTGTGAGCGAGCCACTGAATGATTTACTTAACTGATTAGATCAAAACACTGATCAATTCAGGAATGAAATGAGTCTTTGTGAGCGAGCCACTGAATGATTTACTCAACAGATTAGTTCAAAACACTGATCAATTCAGGAATGAAATGAGTCTTTGTGAGTGAGCCATTGAATAATTTACTCAACCAATTCATTCAAAACATTGATTCATTAAAGAATGAAATGAGTCTTTGTGAGCGAGCCACTGAATAATTTACTCAACCAATTAGTTCAAAACACTGATCAATTCAGGAACGAAGACTTTGTGAGTCTTTGTGAGTGAGCCATTGAATAATTTACTCAACCAATTCATTCAAAACACTGATTCATTCAGGAACAAAATTAGTCTTTGTGAGTGAGCCACTGAATCATTTACTCAACCAATTAGTTCAAAACACTGATCAATTCAGGAACGAAATTAGTCTTTGTGAGTGAGCCATTGAATAATTTACTCAACCAGTTTCATTCAAAACACTGATTCATTCAGGAACAAAATTAGTCTTTGTGAGTGAGCCACTGAATCATTTACTCAACCAATTAGTTCAAAACACTGATCAATTCAGGAACGAAATGAGTCTTTGTAAGTGAGCCATTGAATAATTTACTCAACCAATTCATTCAAAACACTGATTCATTCAGGAACAAAATTAGTCTTTGTGAGTGAGCCACTGAATCATTTACTCAAACAATTAGTTCAAAACACTGATCAATTCAGGAACAAAATGAGTCTTTGTGAGTGAGCCACTGAATCATTTACTCAACCGAATTAGTTCAAAACATTGATTCATTAAAGAACGAAATGAGTCTTTGTGAGCGAGCCACTGAATAATTTACTCAACCAGTTTCATTCAAAACACTGATTCATTAAGGAATGAAATGAGTGTTTGTGAGCAAGCCACTGAATCATTTACTTAACTGATTCTTTGAAAACACTGATTCATTCAGGAATGAAATGAGTCTTTTTGAGCAAACCACTGAATTATTTACTTAACTGATTCTTTCAAAACACTGATTCATTCAGGAATGAAACGAGTCTTTGTGAGCGAGCCACTGAATCATTTACTTAACTGATTCTTTCAAAACACTGATTCATTCAGGAATGAAATGAGTCTTTGTGAGTGAGCCTCTGAATCAGTTATTCAACCGATTCGTTCAACACATTGATTCATTCAGGAACAAAATTAGTCTTTGTGAGTGAGCCACTGAATCATTTACTCAACTGATTAGTTCAAAACACTGATCAATTCAGGAACGAAATGAGTCTTTGTGAGTGAGCCATTGAATCATTTACTCAGTCGATTTGTTCAAAATACTGATTCATTCAGGAACAAAAAGAGTCTTTGTGAGCAAGCCACTGAATCATTTACTTAACCGGAATCATTTACTTAAGTGATTTATTCAAAATACTGATTCATTATGGAATGAAATGAGTCCTTGTGAACGAGCTACTGAATCGTTTCATCAACGATTTGTTCAAAACACTGATTCATTCAGAAACTAAATGAATCTTTGTGAACCGACGGAGCTTGTTTGTTGCTCAGAAATGTGTTACAGTTGATATTGCTTTGAATTAGTTTGGAATATTTTCTTTGACGATGCAAAAATAAACATCAATAAGTAATGTGAATATTATGTCTAAAATTTAAGTTATTCATCTTGATGTTTATTGAACAGCTGTATAAAAGTACAATTTAGATGTTTACAGTGGGGTTATTTTGGTTGGGAATCCAAACGAGAATTATAAAGGCCCATTCACACCGATGATGATAGGCTAAATCACATTCAAAGAATATTTTGAATACTATGAATATTTTTTCCAGCTGATGAATGATAAAAACTTAGGCAGCCAGTCGGAATCCATCCCGATTTAAAGAGCTTGAGCATTTAAAACGTCAGACGACAAAACTGCAGCACTATAAACAATAAACAGAACAACATTGTGCGTTGGTTTGGATGCTGATATAGTTATCGTTCTTGGTGTGAACGGGCCTTAAGATCTCCTGGAATAATTTCCGTTCTAACAGAAGCATCCTGCAGAACTTCCAGGGAATAAATCGCACAAGCGCCAGCTCTCCAGTTTTGCCTAAATGAAATATTAACACATTTCGATAACACACTGTACACAACCCACATGGTTTTGCTGTCATTACTTTGGCTGAGATTATGCTGCAGAAAAGACCTCCGGCTCTCGCTCACATCACAGAGAATAAGAAATCAGTGGTGAGCAGTTCAATTTGTCTGGATGGTTGTTAACGGTCTGAGCTCCATTATCCAAACCTCATCTGAATTTAAACAGACAACGGCTCTCCGCCAAAGCAGAAGAACACCACTGTAAAATACCCTCACAAGTGCATAGAGAGACTCTAAAGACTACAGCAGCTACAGTAACTTACAAAAAATACTGTACCATGCTATAGTGGTATCAGATAGTAATACCATGGTACTCTGATATATACCATGGTAGATATTAGGGGTGTAATAAGACAGTTAGCACATGAGACGAGACAAGATGAGATTTTTACACAGTATTTTTTAAGAAATCCTCAATGACGAAATAGAAAAATAGTCTAATAATTTCAGTTCTACTTTCTGATTATGCATTATCATGCCATAAAAGACAACAATACTCAAGCACTGTAAAAGGTTTTGCCACAAACTCAACTGACAAGCTTCTCTCCTGTATGATTTCATGAGTCTCTTCAGACCTTAGAACTGTACATGATTTATGAGCTTCTAGATCTTTTGACCTTTCCACAAACAAATGTACGAAATGAACGAAAAATGAATAACAGTTTTCTTTTAGTCTTATTAAGTGCAAACAATAAGTGCAACCATAATCAAAATATCTCTCAATATTCAAAGTGCAAATAGAGACCAAATTTTTCTTCAAGCATGATGCAGAGCTGAGAGATGGTTACAACTACACAACCCAGCCTAAGATAGCTTTCATATTGGGAAATATTTGCATGCATCAGGGAGCTGCTTTCAAAATGCAGGGTATTGAAATTGCATTTGAATGTGCACTCACGTTTTACTTTCGCTTTCTATTTCGCGATCGCGGGTACTCTGTGAATAGGGAGCGGCAGTGCATTCTACAAGATAAGACATTTGTCAAATGCTTTTAGACTGTGTTGTGCAACAAATCCTCCGCTATGGTCTTGTCAGTCATCTCGACACTTCTCGTCATGTGATCAGTGAACTCTGATTCCTGCTGCACTATGTACGACTGCGCAGCATGTGTTGGATGAGCTGGATATAATTAAAGCAACTGTTATCGAACTGAATTAAATTGTTCTTATTTCTATAAAAAGCAAAACGACAGTGGAGGCATAATTTAAAGGTAGCGGTGGCATATTCTATCCTAATTTCAAAAATCTTTAAGAAATCTTGTCACATTTTAATCTCACGAGTTACACCCCTAGTAGATACTGTACTTATCTAAAGAATAAACCATGGTAATATGACTGTTTTTTCAGTAAAATCAAAGCAGATAAGAGAAGCTGGTGATGAACGTGTCTTTACAGCCTTACAAGCATATAGAGTTCATCTGCAGTGTAAACGGGTGTAAAGATGACAGAAAGAGGGTTTGACATGCTTCATCTGTTTCTCCAGTACTTTGTTTCACTTGAAGAGCCATCTGACAGACTTTTTATTTATTTACTTGTTTTTGAACAGCAAGTCACAAAAGAAAGTCAGTGAAAACAGGGTCAGTCCTGATCTGCTGGGAGAAAGTTTACGGTGTGAATTTTCTTGAAATCATTGTAACCAGTTTCAGTCTCAGAAATGTCAAATTTGGGTTGGAAAATGAGGTTTCATGTTGACACAATAAAAATAGAAGTGACAGGAATATGCACAAAAAACATTGATCTGGAAAGCATGTGCTGATGGAAACACCTGTGGTTTTAATAAATCACCTGTCCTGTAGAGTCCTATAACAAAAACAACGATTAAGTTAATTGAACATCTCTAGTGTCCTATAGCTTCCCCTCTGAGTCAACAAGTAGATTAAAGATTAAGTAGATTAAATTACAGCCACAGAAACGACACAAACTAGCATGCGTATGAATTTGATCGCATATTACTGCTGGTTATGGATCAACATCCTTCAGTCTGTTGGGAAAAGCCACAGGAATGCAGTCTCTGGCCCTGAACGTCGTCTTTGTGACTAATTCATTCTCTCTGCCAACAACTGAGACCTTTAATGGCTTTTTTTGTTGTGAAGAGCAGAAAATTGGATTCCTCACCCTATTGACGACAACCTGAGACTGTATCCATGCTTTTTTTTAAACACACAGTGCTCATTCATTCATTCTAGCACTCCCCTAGTGTAAAGGGCAGAAAAAAAAAGAACTATACAAAAATTTTTTAAAATACATTTATAGTATTACTTCAAGTATACTTCAAATCCATTAACATTTATTGACATATCACGTAAGACTTACTGATATAAAATTATAAATAAACTTTATTTGTATTTCTTTATTGCGCAATGCACATTTCTTAATATTATGCCTAAAAAGTTTTTTAATCACTATTAATAAGGATTGTATGATCTTTTTATAATATCAGTCTTTAAATGCAAGATATTTAAAGTTTACCTGAAGTATACTTGCAATAGTTCCACTTTAGCACAATCAAATATACTTATGTACATCTTTAGTTGGACCTCAGCACTACTTCCGCACAATTAAATTGCATTAAGTACAAAATTAGTTGTTCCAATTAGGCAGACTACTAAATTGCTAATTTGTTCCCCTGATTTGCTAAATCGTGGGCACAATTTCTAAATCGAGGGAACGAATTAGTAAATCGTCCATGCGAGTTAGCAAATCGAGGGAATGAATTAGTAAATCGTCCACATGATGTAGCAAATCGAGGGAACGAATTAGTAAATTGCGCACGCTATTTAGCAAATCGAGGGAACGAAATAGTAAATTGTGTGCACTATTTAGCAAATCAAGGGAACGAATTAGTAAATTGCGCACGCTATTTAGCAAATCGAGGGAACGAAATAGTGAATCGTCCATGCAATTTAGCAAATCGAGGGAACGAAATAGTGAATCATCCATGTGATTTAGCAAATCGAGGGAACGAATTAGTAAATTGTGCGCACTATTTAGGAAATCGAGGGAATGAATTAGTAAATCGTCCGCATGATGTAGCCAATCGAGGGAACAAATTAGTAAATTGCGCACGCTATTTAGCAAATCGAGGGAACGAAATAGTGAATCATCCATGTGATTTAGCAAATCAAGGGAACGAATTAGTAAATTGTGCGCACTATTTAGGAAATCGAGGGAATGAATTAGTAAATCGTCCGCATGATGTAGCCAATCGAGGGAACAAATTAGTAAATTGCGCACGCTATTTAGCAAATCGAGGGAACGAAATAGTGAATCGTCCATGCGATTTAGCAAATCGAGGGAACGAAATAGTAAATTGTGTGCACTATTTAGGAAATCGAGGGAATGAATTAGTAAATCGTCCGCATGATGTAGCCAATCGAGGGAACGAATTAGTAAATCGTCCGCATGATGTAGCCAATCGAGGGAACAAATTAGTAAATTGTGTGCGCTATTTAGCAAATCGAGGGAATGAAATAGTGACTCGTCTATGCGATTTAGCAAATCGAGGGAACAAATTAGTAAATTGTGCGCGCTATTTAGTAAATCGAGGGAACAAAATAGTGAATCGTCCATGTGATTTAGCAAATCGAGGGAATGAATTAGTAAATTGTGCGCGCTATTTAGCAAATCGAGGGAATGAAATAGTGACTCGTCCATGCGATTTAGCAAATCGAGGGAACAAATTAGTAAATTGTGCGCGCTATTTAGTAAATCGAGGGAACAAAATAGTGAATCGTCCATGCGATTTAGCAAATCGAGGGAATGAATTAGTAAATTGTGCGCGCTATTTAGCAAATCGAGGGAATTAAATAGTGACTCGTCCATGCGATTTAGCAAATCGAGGGAACGAAATAGAAAAACGCCTGTGGGATTTAACAAATCGAGAGAATGAAATAGTAAATTGTGTGCCTGATTTAACAAATCGAGGGAACAAAATAGTAAACTGTGTACAATTTACTTTTTTTCTTGCATGTCATGTGTGGGGCTCCGTACTATAATGTTCCAATTAAGTTATGAAAATGTTCCTTCAGAATATTCTCAGAATGTTCAAAACATCCAGTTTTTTTAAAAACATTTTTTTTTTCTTGGTTATGCAAAGTTGAGGAAACATTCCATTTTATCATTCTGCAAACATTCTGGGGATGTTACATTTGAATGTTCTCTAAACATTCTAGTATAACATTTAGAAAATGTTAGACAAATGCCTAATTAAAATGTTTCAGAAATGATGCTGTGTAAATGTTAAGGGAACATTATTAAAGACCATATAACTTTAAATGAATGTTCTGTTAATGTTACTGGAAGTACTTTAATGGAACTTTGAGAGAACCTTGCCAGAACGTTCCCAGTTAACCATCTTTACAAGCAGGGAAGCTTGTTAGTAGGACGTTCCCAGGAGGACCTAAAGGCAGCAGATGATCTGAGGTCATGATCCGTTGTGAAATATCCCTCCGCTTTAGGTTGGCACCCATTTTATCATCTTTCCTCCTTCCAATCATCTTTTGCTTTGTATTCCCTCCTCTCCCTCTCTCTTTTCTCTTGAGATAAAATCCCATGTCTCTCTTTATCTGTGTTTATCTCCCTGTTTCACTTTGTATTTTCTATCTGCTCTCTCTTGTTCGCTTGTCTCTCTATCTTCTCACACATTTCTCTTTTGTGTAGCGTGAGGTGTAATAAAGATGATGATGAACTCTCCTTTCGGCTGTTTTGGCTGTCTGAAGCAGTTCTTGTGCCAGCTGTTTCTCTCTCTTTCTGTCACATTCACACCAGCTCCGTTCCAAAACCCAGTCAGCTGCCTGCTGAGATGGAACCTCATAAGTGACTGGATTGGAAAGGTCTTCAAAGGCAGCAGCTTAATTGATTCTGATGGAGATTGACATTAGGATGTTGCTATGATGACAACTTGATACTTTAACAAGCTTAAAAATGCACAACAGAAATATTAAGTAAAACTTTTTGACAGAAATTTTCGAGTACTGAATGAAATAGAAGTAAGTTTATATTTATAATTTACAGTGATTATAAATGTAAACCTTCTCAAGTAAATGTTGATTTAAGTATTTTTATATATTTATAATAGAAAATTAAGAAAATCCTCAGGGTTGCTAATTTAATTTTCTCATAGTATACATTGCACATCACCTCATTTCTCAGAGAGTCTGAAAACGGTTCGTTCGAAGATTCGGTCTCTCTAAACCCCGCCTTTCTGCAAGCCTGCTCTGCTCTGATTGGTCAAAGGCAAAGCAGACGCTGTTCGCTGGCAGCCAATGAAGACCATAGGCTGGAATCATATGTAGGCATGTAACAGGAAGGGAGACTGGAACTAACAACTTGTTTCTGCAGTTTTAATTCGATTCCTTTTTTTGAGGAGACAATAACATCATTTGTCGTGCAATTTGATCTTTAAACCTTTGCAGACCTTTTACATTCACAAACAGGTATATTATACACTGCATAAAAGATAATATTCGAAAAAGCATAATGGGGCACTTTAAAATAGGACAAAAATGGCATTTCTTTCAGTGAGAGCAACATAATTATGCTGTCTACCTTTTGCAACAATTTCCGTGATGAGAGCGCAGCCATGGTGCCTTAAAATGCTGTCAGTGTAAGCAGCTCACTAGGTTTTTCTCTCTCTCCATCTGTCATTCAGAAGATAAGCATCGCTCAGTCCTTCCCGTGGATCAGTTTTCAACACCCCACATCAGCAAATCGCCTTTTAGCAGCTGACAGTTTCTTATCGCCCTGGATGGTCCATCTTTGTGTTCTCAGGAGATCGGGACCAGAGACACCGCAGACAGACAGAGACAGGTACTGCTCTTGAGATGAAGGCTTCGTTTCAGAGGTTTAAGAAGATTACGGAGACCGCCGACCTTTGACCTTCCTTCACGTCTTAGAGAGCTGAGCCACCCCTGTGTCCATGAAGAACCTGCTTTATAGACAATCTTCTAGATTCGTGCAGCGTCAAGACTTTACAGCTTCTCAAAGATCAGTGTGAATATCACTACAGTTCCTTACCAGCAGATTATCACCCAAAAATGAGACTTCTCTCATCATTTATTCACTCTCATGCCATTCCAAATCAAAAAGAATGAAAAAAAAAAAAAAATTGTCATATCATTAATAGGAGCAGTAAAGCTCCAAAAAGGACAATAAAAGTAGTCCACACTCTAAAAAAATTTCTAAAAAAATGTTGTCTTGTTTAATTGTGTGACAAAGTAAGTCAGAATTGCATGATAAAAATCTTTATATCTCGCAATTCTGACTTTATATCTCAATTCTGACTTTACAACTCGCAATTCTGACTTTATATCTCAATTCTGACTTTACAACTCGCAATTCTGACTTTATATCTTGCAATTCTGACTTTACAACTCGCAATTCTGACTTTATATCTCGCAATTCTGACTTTATAACACGCAATTCTGACTTTATAACTCGCAATTCTGACTTTATATCTTGCAATTCTGACTTTATATCACACAATTCTGACTTTGTATCTCGCAATTCCGACTTTATAACTCGCAATTCCGACTTTATAATTTACAATTCCGACTTTATAACTCGCAATTCCGATTTTATAACTCGCAATTCCGACTTTATAATTCACAATTCCGACTTTATAACTCGCAATTCCGACTTTATCTCGCAATTCCGACTTCATAACTCACAATTCCGATTTTATAACTCACAATTCCGACTTTATAATTCACAATTCCGACTTTATAACTCGCAATTCCGACTTTATAACTCGCAATTCCGACTTTATCTCTCGCAATTCTGACATTATAATTCGCAATTCCGATTTTATAACTCACAATTCCGACTTTATAATTCACAATTCCGACTTTATAACTCGCAATTCCGACGTTATAACTCGCAATTCCGACTTTATAACTCGCCATTCCGACTTTATAACTTGCAATTTCGACTTTATCTCGCAATTCTGACGTTATAACTCGCAATTCCAACTTTATCTCGCAATTCCGACTTCATCTCGCAATTCCGACTTTATAACTCGTAATTCCAACTTTATAACTCGCAATTCCGACTTTATCTCGCAATTCTGACGTTATAACTCGCAATTCTGACTTTATCTCGCAATTCCGACTTTATAATTCACAATTCCGACTTTATCTCGCAATTCCGACTTAATATCACACAATTCTGACTTTATAACTCGCAATTCCGACTTTATAACTCGCGATTCCGTCTTTATAACTCGCGATTCTGACTTTATATCTCGCGATTCCGACTTTATAACTCGCGATTCCGACTTTATATCTCGCGATTCCGACTTTATAACTCGCGATACTGACTTTATAACTCGCGATTCCGACTTTATATCTCGCAATTCTGACTTTATATCACGCAATTGTGAGTTTTTATCTTGCAGTTGTGAAAATAGTCATAATTATGAGATAAAAAGTCATAATTACCTTTTTATTTTTTATTTCATGGCGGAAACAAGCTTCCATTAACATGGGACATTGACATGATTTGTTCCATTTAAATCATCTTCAGTATTAAAGCACCAATACTTCTGAAACCCCTTATTGAGATTTCGACGTCTATGAGAAACGCAACAGATGAGTGTCTGCATATAATTAAGAAGTATCATTTCCTCAGGCTTTGCTGCATGACAGTGAGTTGTTGTGTTTCCTCACTGAAGCGCCTGGCATGAAGTTCACGTGTATCCGCACACGTCATCTGCTCATTAGGGTCGATCCGCGTCTGTTCTGCCACACAGATACGTTTCAAAGCTGAGAGGAGGATGTGTTACACGCCGGCACTTCTGTCATCCACACAAACACACGCTCTCTCTGTCACACAGGCTTTTATCCTTGGCTGTGTGTTGTTGCCTCGCTCTAGTCTGTGGGGAGATGCTAACCGAGCCGCTGCTCTCTGTTTCATATCGCTGGAAAATGAGCACTCTGAAGTGTCTCCTCACTAAAGACAAGCATACTAACTTTGTGTTTCTCATGGGCACCTGCCATGCTGAAAGACGAGTTTCCTGACAGGCAGGCCAACTCTGAAAAACTACGACAGCCTCAGAGGACCGACAGACAGACAGACAGGTGCTTATGCAACTATTCCAGCTCTTCACTTTATGAACAGGCTCCCCGGGTGTTGTGACGCTCAAAACCTGTTTACCTGCTCTGCCTGAGCTTTCCTCCTGTGAGGCTTTTTTACATCTGACAAAACAACCTGCAAACACAATGAAACCCAAAAAACATGTTGGAAATCTTCAAAAATATACACGGCTACGGTTACCTAAAATTGTAGACTCAAAATATATGGCAAAATAATGTTTTTGTCTTTATATTAACATTTCCTGTTTGTTTATTTATAATATATATATATATATATATATATATATATATATATATATATATATATATATATATATAAAGATAAAAACATTATTTTGCCATATATTTTAGACATGCATAAAGAAATGTATTATTTCTTTTCATCTTTTCATAGAATTTATATATATAAATATATATATAAAGATTAAAAAAAATCTTTTGGCATATATTTGAAATATGCATAAATTTATTATATCTTATATATATATATATATATATATATATAACATTTTATATTTTTTTATTATTTATAACATTTATTTTTTGTACTGTCCCTATTTAAATAAACTTATAAATACAAATATAACATAATATAAATATAAAATAAAATAAAATATATAAAATAAAATTAAATATAATATATACGTAGTTTTTTCCTCAAGCAGAAAAACCTTAAAAAGATGAAGACATTTTCTATTCTGGCACATTCTGTTGTTATGTTGGACTAATGAAATTCTGCTGAATTTCTTGTAAATTCAGTAAATTCTTCTTCCTGTCACTGCGATGCAAAATCCAATTCATCATTCTTTGTGTTTGTGGCCAATTCAATTCAAATTCAGACACATGAACTGAGAGCGAGCCGTTCTTCAATCGGATTTTTGCCCAACCCTGAATTAAAGTCTTGAAGTCACAGCAGCAAAAAACAGCTTCTGCAAACACTCCAGCACTCCTCACATGTCGAGTCTAATATAGTTTCTATCTGCTCCATACTTCAATAACAGCCTCTTTTTAAAGCTGCATCACACTGTGAGAGATTCATAAAACAAACAGGAATGTGCCGCTCAAACGGTCCAGATCAGATGATATTCTTGGAATGAGGAGGAAATTGCATGCTGGCACAATAACTCTAAATTTAAAAAATCAAAGATTGTATTTCTCATTACACGCCCCCCTTAATGCTCTCTAACAGCCGCTCTGCAGCTGATTAATTGGTCGTTCTTCAGACGACAGAACGTCCCGTCAGGTAGACAGCGGCCGGCAGGTGACGGAAACGGTCAGGACCCTGTCAAAGCGAATGAGCTTACAGACAGTCAGGACAGAACCTGCTCCAGACGCTCTCCGACCCGCTGCAATCACACAGTCTCAACAAATGGCATTCTTTAACAATATATCTCAACAAACCTGCAGCTGCAAACACTGGATTTATCATCAGGAATGTTTTGAGACATAATTGTATCAAGTATGTATCAGTTTGTCTGATGCACATTGCACACATACTTATTATATATAAATTTAGATATTTTATTAGCAATTTATATTCATTATTATTATTATTATTATTATTATTATATGCACACATACATATATACAAAGCTAAGCTAACTGTGGTTGTTCAATCTCTTTAAATGGTGTTTGCTAAGACAAGCATCACTGTTAGTTTTGGAAAAAATAAATAAAATAATAAAATAAATAAATAAATAAATAAAAATCTAAAAAAAATAAAATAAATAAAAATAAAATAAAATCTAAAAATAAAATTAAATTAAATAATAAAATAAAATAAAAATAAAAAATTAAATTAAATTAAATTAAATTAAAAATAAAATAAAATAATATAAAAACATTAAAATAAAATTAAATAAAATAATAAAATAATATAAAATAATAAATTAAATAAATTAAATAAATAATTACAATAAAATAAAATAAAATAAAAAATAAATAAATAAATAAAATTAAATAAAATAAAATAAAATAAAATAAGTCTAAAAAAAATAAAATTAAAAATCTAAAATTAAAATAATTAGCAATGCTTCTCAAATATTTTGTCTTATATTAGTGGTGTTTGCCAAGGCATGCATCACTGTTAGTTTTGAAAATAAAATAATAAAATAAAATAAAATGGACAGTTCTTGGTTAAATAAGCAGCAAAAGTTGACATTTTCTCCATGTTTACTCAAATGAAGGACCTTAATTTCCACAAACCCTTGTGCGTTTTTTTTTTTTTTTTGTTCCAACATCTTTGTGATGCAACATCATTGAATGCAAAGTTTTCTGTAATGTGTCTTTTACACAAAATCTGTTATGAAAAATCAAGCTTAATGTTTCTACAATCTTCCCTGTTTTCGTCCGGCAGTCAACGTCTGATGATGAATTATGAAAGAGGAGTCATGGTAATGAATCAATCCCGTTGTCAGATTCAGACAGCATTGATGGACTAGCGTTATTAACTAGCAGTAGGTCATGATTCGGGTGGGATTTTGTGGAGGACGAGAGCGGCCCATGCAGAAAGGGGTAGACTGAATGTATTGTGTGCAGACAGGAAGTGTTGAGTGGCGCTTGTCCCCGTCCTCAAAGAGCTCGATAACAGCAGGTCACAGCTGCGGCCTGCCGACTCCAAACGTTGATTTTAAACTGATAAATCCCAAACACAAGCTATGGAGACCTTTATGCTTTAAAGTCAACATGAAATGCGTTTTTTGCATCTGTAACAGTGCATTCAGAGAGATCAGTGAAGGGTGGAGCTATATTTCCCTCTTTGAAGTCTCTGATTCTATATAAAAGAACGTTATTCTTTGTGTTTCATTGCAGCTGAGAAGAAATCACAGTTTTGTCATCAGAGCTCTTCAGAGGCGACTCGGCCGCTCGGGCTTTGAGCAGATCACTGGATCAGCTGTTCTCAAGGTCTTTTCTCTGCAGGGACAGAGAGAGACTGAGAATGAAAGGCAGATAGATGTTCAGTCCACTCCATTACTGTTATCTGGAGTTCCTATAGAGAATGTTTGTGAGGCACAGGGCTGGTCATGGACTTTTGCTTTTCAAGTAAATGTTATACAAATATTAGTGATTAATAGTATAATTGTCTGCTTTTTGAATAACATTGTAAGCAAGAATATATTTAAATGAACCTAGAATGACAAAATAAAATAAAATAAAAATAGCAATGCTTCTCGAATATGTTGTCTTATATTAATGGTGTTTGCTAAAATAAATAAAATAAAATAAAATAAAATAAAATAAAATAAAATAAAATAAAATAAAATAAAATAAAATAAAATAAAATAAAACAATAAATAACAATGCTTCTCAAATATTTTGTCTTATATTAATGGTGTTTGCTAAAATAAAAAGTAAAGTAAAGTAAAGTAAAGTAAAATAAAATAGCAATGCTTCTCAAATAATTTGTCTTATATTAGTGGTGTTTGCTAAGGCATGCATCAGTGTTAGTTAAAAAATAAAATAAAATAAAATAAAATAAAATAAAATAAAATAAAATAAAATAAAATAAAATAAAATAGCAATGCTTCTCAAATATTTTGTCTTATATTAGTGGTGTTTGCTAAGGCAAGCATCACTGTTAGTTTATAAAATAAAATAAAATAAAATAAAATAAAATAAAATAAAATAAAATAAAATAAAATAAAATAAAATAAATAGCAATGCTTCTCAAATATGTTGTCTTATATTAATTGTGTTTGCTAAAATAAATAAAATAAAATAAAACAATAAATAGCAATGAAATAAAATAATTAAAAAATAAATAAATAAATAAATAAATAAATAAATTAAATAAAATAATAAATAGCAATGCTTCTCAAATATTTTGTCTTATATTAGTGGTGTTTGCTAAGGCAAGCATCACTGTTAGTTTATAAAATAAAATAAAATAAAATAAAATAAAATAAAATAAAATAAAATAAAATAAAATAAATAGCAATGCTTCTCAAATATGTTGTCTTATATTAATTGTGTTTGCTAAAATAAATAAAATAAAATAAAACAATAAATAGCAATGAAATAAAATAATTAAAAAATAAATAAATAAATAAATAAATAAATTAAATAAAATAATAAATAGCAATGCTTCTCAAATATTTTGTCTTATATTAGTGGAGTTTGCTAAGGCATGCATCACTGTTAGTTTATAAAATAAAATAAAAAATAAATAAAAAAATGAAATAAAATGAAATAAAATAAAATAAAATAAAATAAAATAAAAAAATAAATAGCAATGCTTTTTTTGCAATGCAAATATTTAGTCTTATATTAGTCGTGTTTGCTAAGGCAAGCATCACTGTAGTTTTGCATATAAAATAAAAATACTGTATAAAGGATCCATAAACACCTACTGTTGTTCTCTGGTGAATTTTAAGCGACGCTGATCTGTTCCAACAAAAAGTGTCAGAATAAACCATTTCTGCTACGGTTGGCAAGGCTAACTAATCACATACACACAGGGGTTTGTTATTCGCACCATGTGGAGTCGCTGTCAATACATGTCTG
>VTFQ01000005.1:1978643-2028643 GCA_036281575.1 Ancherythroculter nigrocauda | reverse complement strand
AGTGGCACTATGAGCAATTAATGCGTCATAATTTGGCTAGTGTTACATTATATGATCACGCTCTTATTCACGCAAATGCTTTCAAAGTGCCACAAGACAAACGAGAATGTGCTGTCTGTGCATCCTGCTGACTAAGAGAGGATCAAATACAAGAGATATTACGTAGGTGGAAAAAAGATGTCTTTGCAATTTACCAATGTGTGCATGAAATGAAAGAGTGGAATCCAGAAGAACACTGAGATTTCAAATTGTTGTAGAGGGCAAAATCAGGTCACCAGCCAAATCTATGAGATAGCCAGATAGTTTAGTCGCAACCGATTTAGAAGCAATCAGTAAATACAGCTTTATCTGAGCTAAATTTAAGGTGATTTGCCTCCAGCCAAAGATTGAGTTGCTTGATGCAAGTTGTTAACGCAGGAGGAGGAAACACTGAGGTGGGAGAAATGCTAAAATAAATCTGTATGTCATCAGCATAACAGTGGAAATTTAATGCATAGTATCTGATTATTTGTCAAAGGGAAAATTAGAGGGCCCAGGACAGAACCTTGAGGTACACCAGAACTGATAGATTTGTGCTTCTGGAATACAACTAATTGTTGGCTACCCATCAAAACCTATATATATATATATATATATATATATATATATATATATATATATATATATATATATATATATATATATATATATATATATTGGTGTACCTCAAGGTTCTGTCCTGGGCCCCATATATATACAGTTGCAAGAAAAGTATGTGAACCACTTGCAGAATCTGTGAAAATGTGAATAATTAAAAAAATAAAATAAAGGAGATAATACAAAATGCATGTTATTTTTTATTTAGTACTGTCCTGAGTAAGATATTTTACATAAAAGATGTTTACATTTAGTTCACAAGACAAAACAATAGCTGAATTTATTAAAATAACCCCATTCATAAGTATGAATAAGTGAAGCATTGATTCTCAATACTGTGTGTGGTTACCTGATGATCCACGACTGTTTTTATGTTTTGTGATGGTTGTTCATGAGTCTCTTGTTTGTCCTGAGCAGTTAAACTGAGCTCTGTTCTTCAGAAAAATCCTCCAGCTCCTGCAGATTCATCAGTTTTCAAGCATCTTCTGCATATTTGAACCCTTTCCAGCAGTTCACATACTTTTTCTTGCAACTGTTTATATATTTTGGTGTACCTCAAGGTTCTGTCCTGGGCCCCATATATATATATATATATATATATATATATATATATATATATATATATTAGTGCTGTCAAAATGAATAAGTTAATGCATGTGATTAATTATTTCAGTTTAATGCACTAAAAATATTTAACGCAATTAACGCAGCATTCATTTTTTTCGTCATAATTTGGTTAGTGTTACATTACTTGATCATGCTCTTATTCATGCAAATGCTTTTAAACCATTAAAGCGCCACAAAACAAACAAGAACGCGCTGTCTGTGAATGTCGTGTCATGTGACACAGACGACTCGTGTGCACAGAAAGACGCGCACCAGTATCGTTCTCTTTCATGCTTGAACAATCAATAACACAGATTTATGCCAAAATGCCCCTTTTGTCGAGTATTCTCATAAGAACAGTCTTAAATAACATCTTAAATGAACTTAAAGAGTTGTGAGAAAATGAGATGCGCGTCAGATCCACATCATGTTCAGCAGCGGCAGCTCTTAAAGTGACAGCAGCCTAATAAACTAGTTGCTGTGATGTCCTTTAATCAAAGAAGGTAACAGAGAAAATTGTAGCTTTAATAAGTATTAATCTATATTTCATTTATCATTTATGCAGTGAAGACAGTGAAGTGTTTGATAACTTTATTCAATTAAGACCACAGGTAAATATGACATTTATTATAATGAGTTTATGTGAAGTTCACTTAAATTAAAGGTTGTTAAAACCTAATAATAATCTCTTTCAGTTATACTGTATTGTTGAATGTCTATAATGTTTTAAAAAAAAATCATTTTCATAAAGACATCAGTTCCAGTATTAGTATCAGTGATGCTGGCCTTCATTCATAAAAAAGATACCATTAAACAAATATTTTAAATATACTGTCTTTAAGTTGTTTCTACATTAATTTGGAGAGTAACTGTGAAATTCTTACAATATAAAAATATTAAAAACTCCAATGTTTTTAATTACGATTAATTGCAGAAAAAAAAAAATTTGATTAATTAATTGTTTTTAATCAATTGACAGCACTATTTGAAAGGTCTAAAGGTTTAGTGTCAATCTACAGTGTCGGGAGTACAAATGACAACACGCAAAATCAAAATGGGACTTCATACTTTTGTTATGAAATAGCGATCGCAAGATGAATCCAATCCATCACACTTGGGTAAAATGTCGACTTTTTGTCGACAAAAGCAATAAATCCATGAAATATTGATATATTATCCATTGTTTACATCAGATTTCACCTGAACGATCTGCTCTCCATCATCGCTCATGAAATGATGAGCACCCTTTATGTTGTAAAACTGTATATGATAGTATAAAATAGACTCTCACAAACAAATGAGCCCACCTCCAAAGTTTATTTTTCAAAATAGAGCAGTAGTTTTACTCCTGTGCTACCTCAGACTGTAAACTGACATGGATATTTGCAGCTTGTTGAACTACAGTTTCACGGTGTCTTCTGCAGCACATCTGTAAAGAGCAGCAGATCCTCAGCACAGACGAGTGTTCAGGAAACACTAAAGATGCTGAAGTTCAGCTGTAACGCTTTTATGCAACCTTCATTCCCTCCATCTGATCCAGTTCAGCAGCAGAAAGGCTGCGGCGTTCCTGAGCTCCGCCTGAGAGCGGCTTTACAGTCCTCTGAGCACTTCAGGATAATCCTTTTTTCTTTCTTTATTGAAAAATGTGTTTAGTTTGAAAATAGTATCAAAGAAAATGCCTTTTCTGTTTGTGTCTCTGAGGGAAAACAAACGAGGCAAATTAAATCGCGCAGAAGTCCCATGACCAGCGTATACGAGGACAACAATAATGGCTGCCAAAGATTAATTAACTATGTTAACACTGCTAAATATATTTATCACAGCAAACACAGTTGCCTAATGTGACACCGTAACCACTTCATTCAGTTCTGTGATTACTAAAAACTGACAAAAATACCCTTGTATAAAAGAAACATGAGATCTCTTTCATTTCGGTTGTTTCTCCTAAAAAGATATGAAATTAAACAGATATAAAATCTCTTACTAAATGTCAACTGGTGATTCATTTGGGTCCGTTTTGTTTCACTTCTGAAGGGGAAACATATTCTATTCAGAAACAAATTAAACATGTACAAACCCGATTCCAAAAAAGTTGGGACACTGTACAAATTGTGAATAAAAACAGAATGCAATGATGTGGAAGTTTCAAATTTCAATATTTTATTCAGAATACAACATAGATGACATATCAAATGTTTAAACTGAGAAAATGTATCATTTTAAGGGAAAAATAAGTTGATTTTAAATTTCATGGCATCAACACATCTCAAAAAAGTTGGGACAAGGCCATGTTTCCCACTGTGTGGCATCCCCTCTTCTTTTTATAACAGTCTGCAAATGTCTGGGGACTGAGGAGACAAGTTGCTCAAGTTTAGGAATAGGAATGTTGTCCCATTCTTGTCTAATACAGGCTTCTAGTTGCTCAACTGTCTTAGGTCTTCTTTGTTGCATCTTCCTCTTTATGATGCGCCAAATGTTTTCTATGGGTGAAAGATCTGGACTGCAGGCTGGCCATTTCAGTACCCGGATCCTTCTTCTACGCAGCCATGATGTTGTAATTGATGCAGTATGTGGTCTGGCATTGTCATGTTGGAAAATGCAAGGTCTTCCCTGAAAGAGACGACGTCTGGATGGGAGCATATGTTGTTCTAGAACTTGGATATACCTTTCAGCATTGATGGTGCCTTTCCAGATGTGTAAGCTGCCCATGCCACACGCACTCATGCAACCCCATACCATCAGAGATGCAGGCTTCTGAACTGAGCGCTGATAACAACTTGGGTTGTCCTTGTCCTCTTTAGTCCGGATGACATGGCGTCCCAGTTTTCCAAAAAGAACTTCAAATTTTGATTCGTCTGACCACAGAACAGTTTTCCACTTTGCCACAGTCCATTTTAAATGAGCCTTGGCCCAGAGAAAACGCCTGCGCTTCTGGATCATGTTTAGATATGGCTTCTTTTTTGACCTATAGAGTTTTAGCCAGCAATGGCGAATGGCACGGTGGATTGTGTTCACCGACAATGTTTTCTGGAAGTATTCCTGAGCCCATGTTGTGATTTCCATTACAGTAGCATTCCTGTATGTGATGCAGTGCCGTCTAAGGGCCCGAAGATCACGGGCATCCAGTATGGTTTTCTGGGCTTGACCCTTACGCACAGAGATTGTTCCAGATTCAGATTTAAAAATAGTGAATTTGCCTAAAAAGAGTTTCAAAAACAAAAAGTCAAAATGCAGAGCTCTTGAGATTCATGTGAGTCTCTGTTAGAGAGCCTGTCAAGCTCATCCACAGCCTGTGTTTGTTCATAACCGTGTTTTTGTTTTCATCATTTTGGAAGCACAACACGGTTGCGTACAGCAGGTGTTTGCAGCGTGTCCTTGTGCCGCCTGAAACCAGTCCTGCAGTAATGATCACAGCCGTTCCCCGCGGTACACATCATCACCGGAAGCCAAGATTTATCACGCTGTGCTTTTACTGGGATGTGTCTCTACCGCTCAAAAGTTAGCAAACAAGTCTAACAAGTGATGCAAAAATATAGGACAGGATAACATTACACACCTTTACAATTAGTTGCTCTTTATCCAAAATAAACACAAATACACACAAACTGACTCAAGTATTCTAATGCATCGTATTCATATCTGAATAATTATCCTGTAGTCTGTTTTAATGGCTAGATGTGTTTCTGTGCATCTAAAGCCTCTCGCCAACACTGAAGTTGGCCATATAAAAGCAGGATCCCAAATAAACACTTGTTAAGCACCGCTGGATTTGCACAAAAGATGAACATGACAACTAGTGGATGAGTTGAATCAACTCCACAGCAACTACATAAATTTATCCACTAACCATTCAGAAACGTCTAAAAGTTGTAACTTCTTCCTGAGTCTCTCCATCAGTGTCGACTCCGGTTTGAACAATGTAAGGCTGAACACTTTCATCATTTTACTGCGTGAGATTCTCCAGCTTTGTTGTTGTTGAGCTGTTAAAGCTCCGCCCTCTTCTGGAGCAGCAGCTCATTTGCATTTAAAGGGACACACACAAAAACGGCGTGTTTTTGCTCACACCCAAATAGGGGCAAATTTGACAAGCTATAATAAATGATCTGTGGGGGATTTTGAGCTGAAACTTCACAGACACATTCTGGAGACACCAGAGACTTATATTACATCTTGTAAAAATTTTTGAAAATTTTTGAAAAATTTGATACACAAATTTCTAAGGCCTTTAAATGATCGACATGATCAAAACTTTGCTGATAAACCTGTCGCACACAATCGACTTCGTCTGATTGATAGTTCATACTTTTTTAGCAAGTCTTATATTATACAGAATATTAATATCAGCATCTGCACCAAATTGTATATTGTGTATTTTGCTCAGTTTGAGCCAGTTCCTTGAGTATGAGCTCCATATTCTCACTACATCATACTATATGAGGCATAAAAGCCTGATCAAATGTGATGCTCAACCAAAAAACACATATGCAAACTTTTTTCCTATATTTTGTCTATAGATTCAATAAACTGTTCCATTAATGACTATAATTTTACGTCAGGCTTTACAAGGGTTAACATTCTCTCTGTGCTGAGACATTCTTCCCCAAAACATGAAAATTAGGAGCAAAATCATGATGGTTTGTGGATGTTTCTGTGACAGATGGTGTTGTGCAGAGACACTGGCTGGTGAACGAGTGACACAGAGCTTGTGCTGTTTGCCACAAATCAGCAGGACAAAACAACAAGAGAACTTATTCTGACAAAAATATATGCATTTCTAATGCAAGTTTTATGGCTTTTTAACAGCGCTATTTTCTCAATTCACTGATCTTGCAAAAAGAACCTTTTGGACCCTGTGTGCAAGCTTATAAATAAAACCCACAAACCACATCCATTAGAAAAAACACAAGCAATAAACCATCAAATTCTCCATGAGCTTGGGAACGAACGGCACACATGACATATCCCAATCTGAATTCACTCTACATGTTGATGGTTGATCATAATCGTCCGTTTCTTCTTACCTGGAGACTGTTGTAGCACCATATCAGACAGATCCTGCAGGTGGATGAAGAGAACGAGTCCTCCAACACCGAACAGCAGCAGAAACCAGAACGAACAGGGCGGCTTAAAGACAGACACCCGCAACCTCCTCCGGCCACGAAGAGCATCCACCATCTTACAATCCATGAAGAGCATCACAGCTCAGAGCGAAAGACACACCTGCTGAATGAGAGAGAAGGAGTTTGTGAACACATCCTCACTTACATATAAACAGCCAGTTGTAAAGTTGCAACAGTCTTTTCTTCCCTATTGTGCCACATATTTGAGTGAAATGCTTCTGGAACAAGAACAAATGTAGGGCGGGGCTTGATTTTGTCTGTAGGGAATTGATTGGATGGTTGTGGTTTGCTATTGGTGGATCTCATGTGAGTGACAGGTTGCCCCGCCCTCGTCATCAGAGAAGAGAAGAGATGCTGCAAGAGTACAAGGAACACGAATTTAACACAATAGCGATGTGCATCGATAAATCATTTAGAATGAATAATGGTGCAAAATAGTTGAAAAAATACAACCTATAAAAGACATTTCATCCTTGCAAAAGCTGACAAATAAATAGTAATTCATAAATAGCAATATTAATAGTCAGAAAAGTATGTATTTTTATTGAAAACCTTTATACAAAATATTTTGCATACATTTGTTTTTTTTCGTTGAGTATCATATATGATACATCAGGCTTTTATGGTTCAAATAGTGAGAATATGGAGGAAAAAACAGCTCAGTTTTTTTTTTAGAGGCCCAAACTGAGCAAAAATATGCAAATGCAATTGGTGCAAATGCTGATATTAATATGAAATTCTGATGCTTACATTAAAATGCATATAAATATCAGTTGTCAATAATGTGTCTTAATGAAACATTTAGATTTATGATCAAAGATCTGTAGTTTTAAAACATATAATGCAATGCAATATAATGATGATTAAAAGATGAACAAATAAACTTTCCTCAAAAGCCTATATTTGATACTCATGATTTTTCTAAAAAATGATGTCTGGATAATCAAATAAACCTGAGCTGCTTCTGTCCAACTTGAAATAATGATATAAATGATATAAAAAGTGATTCTTAACTAAGAGTAACTTCACTACCCAAAAGGCCCAAATGATGCAAAACAAGTTACAAAAATGAATAGTAAAACCCTGACTAACCAGAGCATCTCATCAGATCATCAGGAGGAGTTTTAGCATTCGGTCTGACAAATGAGCAAAACCATCATCGCATTTCAATCCAGCTGCGGTTTTTAAAAATCAAAATGACTTTGTAATGCATTTCACTTCCCTGAGAGGCATATGTCTGTTCTGAGTTTAATTTCACGTCATGTTCCTCAGAGTGTAAAATACGTGTGTCGGCATCAAATTAGCCCATAACGCCGCTGCACTCATATTTACAGAAGAGGCTTCACCGGACCGACTGAACGATAGAGGAATAAGCTCAAATGCATATAGACTCAGCGGCCCATTAGCTCAGTGCCGGATGAGAGATAGACGGGCAGAACCGGGGAAATACTATTTATTTTACCTGATCTCAGAACAGACGACAGGTGATGGATATCACTGAGAGTAATCAGGTGAAAGGCTTAAAGAAGATGTGTTTACGTGTGCTTGATTCATATGTTCTGCTCTACTTCTGTTTAGAGTTACTGAAGGAACAAGACTGGACACATTATTGATGTACTAACACAAAAACACAGACAGATTGAGCTCTCTATCACAACAGATATGTTCAAAACAGCAAATTAGCACAAAACTTGACCTATTTTTACAATACACTGCAAAAAAAATATATTTTTCTTACTCAGTATTTTTATCTTGTTTTCCAGTACAAATATGTAAGAATTCTTAAATTAAGATGCATTTACTTGAGATGCAAAATTAAAATGAAGTCTTGTTTTCTAAAAAAAAATATTAAAATGAAGTTAATGCTTAAAATAAGAATGGGGCCAGAAAAATAAAAATAAAAAATAAAATTATTATCTTGTTTTAAGCATAAACTCAATTAATTTTTATACATTTTTATAAAATTTTTATTTTATAAAGTTTCACTTCTCAAGTAAATGCATTTTTATCCAAGAATGTTTAGATATTTGTACTGGAAATTAGCATAAAAATCCTAAGTAAGAAAATCTTTTTTTTTTTTTTTTTTCCCCCAGTGTATATAGCATGAATACTGTACATAGTATGCAAGTGTTTCTGTATGCAATATGCACAATATTACATCCCACAATGCAATGCACTTGACTAGCATCCCTCTAATTGACTCATTAGGTGATCAGACCGCCAAAAGTTACACATAAAGATGACAAATAACTACTTGTTTGTGAGATAATAACTAGAAGCCACCCACTGAATTAAGCATGCAACTGAATGAGGCCATTTTACAACAACAAATCACTGCATACTGCTTCACAACTTCTTTCATTTGTAGGCAGTATATAGTATACACAGTCATTTGCAATATGCATGTATTTGATGTCAAACACATCCACCGTTTAAACTCATTTGTTGCTGGAGTGGAGAAAAAAAAACATATAACTCATTTAAACGCATTCATAAATGTCATAATTTTATACTGCACAGGAAATGTAATTTCTTTGAAAGTAATAATACATGCAGATGTTAAAACGGTTAAGCAGGAATTTTGTTACACTGCTGTTGTGTGTATAATTATAGTAGGTTTTCTGAGAGAATTAATATTCTGGTGCAGAATGAGGCTCGTTAGTGTGTGAGTCTCATTAGAGAACCTGTCACAGCGTGAGACACAGTTTACCAGGGAAACAAGATGACAAGAAAACAGGAGGAACAACCAGGATGGAAAACACCACGTCAAATACTGAAGGTGAAGAGAGAGAGAGAGAATTTAATAAAAGAAAATTAATGCTGACAACACTACAAGAAAATCTGTTCTTCATTTTTTTAATCAGCATCTTTAAAGAGGACCTATTATGCCCCTTTTAAAGTTATTTTTGTGCTCTACTAGAGCAGGTTTTCATGCCTGAATGTTGATTATTTTCCTCATATTCTCCATTGCTGCAGCTCCTCTCTTCCCAGTCTGTCAGTAACGCTCTGTTTAATTGCTCCGCCTTCTGAAAAGCACAATGTGCTCTGATTGGTCGGCTGGACCAGTGTGTTGTGATTGGTGTTTGGGAAATGTCCTGCCCCTTACCATAACTACTAACTAACTCAACCAGGCCCCGCCCCTTTATTCTGCTTATGAATTATTTAAATGAGGAATACTGTGATGTGTTAAATATTGTGATGCTTTATTGGCATGCTAAAAACTGCATGTGTGTAGTTTTGCTGTGTGCAATGAGAAAGACTAAAAAATTAGTACAAATAATAACTAAAAATAATAGCACTTTCATTATTGTTAATAATAATAAATAATTTTCACTTTACATCAAATCTGCTCAGACTGAGTTCTTCAAACTAATTTCATGATGCCTATTGTCTTGCATTTTGTAAATCTGAGTACTTGTTTTAAGAGTGCATTTTGTCTTGATCCTTTTTCAGATTTTCTGCAGTGTATGTAAATGAGTCTACGGTCAGGTCATCTCTCAGATAATGAGAAAATACAGTTGCAGAAGTCGGAGGATGTTGCCATAGTGATTTGATGTTGCCAGAGTGTCTACAGTCTACAAATAAATAGAGATGAAATGTAAACGTCTAATTTTGCACATAAATTTTGTACCACCACCCACATATGACAATGCTTAGACATCTTCATCTTTCATACTGGAAAAACTGCAGTTTTTGTGTTATCCAGATCCTAGGTCAGACGTAACAACCCGGCATTTGGGTAGTTCTTGTGTTACCCAGATCCCGGGTCAGACGTAACAACCCGGTGTTTGGGTAGTTTTTGTGTTACACAGATCCTGGGTCAGACATAACAACCTGGTGTTTGGGTAGTTTTTGTGTTATTCAGATCCCGGGTCAGACGTAACAACCCGGCGTTTGGGTAGTTCTTGTGTTACCCAGATCCCGGGTCAGACGTAACAACCCGGCGTTTGGGTAGTTCTTGTGTTACCCAGATCCCGGGTCAGACGTAACAACCCGGCGTTTGGGTAGTTTTTGTGTTATTCAGATCCCGGGTCAGACGTAACAACCTGGCGTTTGGGTAGTTCTTGTGTTACCCAGATCCCGGGTCAGACGTATCAACCCGGCGTTTGGGTAGTTTTTGTGTTATTCAGATCCCGGGTCAGACGTAACAACCTGGCGTTTGGGTAGTTCTTGTGTTACCCAGATCCCGGGTCAGACGTAACAACCCGGCGTTTGGGTAGTTCTTGTGTTACCCAGATCCCGGGTCAGACGTATCAACCCGGCGTTTGGGTAGTTTTTGTGTTATTCAGATCCCGGGTCAGACGTAACAACCTGGCGTTTGGGTAGTTCTTGTGTTACCCAGATCCCGGGTCAGACGTAACAACCCGGCGTTTGGGTAGTTCTTGTGTTACCCAGATCCTGGGTCAGACGTAACAACCCAGCGTTTGTGTAGTTTTTGTGTTACCCAGATCCCGGGTCAGACGTAACAACCCGGCGTTTGGGTAGTTCTTGTGTTACTCAGATCCTGGGTCAGACGTAACAACCCGGCGTTTGGGTAGTTCTTGTGTTATTCAGATCCCGGGTCAGACGTAACAACCTGGTGTTTGGGTAGTTCTTGTGTTAGCCAGATCCCGGGTCAGACGTAACAACCCGGCGTTTGGGTAGTTCTTGTGTTAGCCAGATCCCGGGTCAGACGTAACAACCCAGCGTTTGGGTAGTTCTTGTGTTAGCCAGATCCCGGGTCAGACGTAACAACCCGGCGTTTGGGTAGTTCTTGTGTTAGCCAGATCCCGGGTCAGACGTAACAACCTGGCGTTTGGGTAGTTCTTGTGTTAGCCAGATCCCGGGTCAGACGTAACAACCCGGCGTTTGGGTAGTTTTTCTGTTACTCAGATCCTGGGCCAGACGTAACAACCCGGTGTTTGGGTAGTTTCTGTTTTACCCAGATCCCGGGTCAGACGTAACAGGCCAGTGTTTGGGTAGTGTTTATGTTACTCAGATCCCGGGTCAGTCGTAACAACCCAGTGTTTGGGTAGTTTTTGTGTTACTCAGATCCCGGGTCAAACGTAACAACCCGGCGTTTGGGTAGTTTTTGTGTTACCCAGATCCCGGGTCAGACGTAACAACCCGGCGTTTGGGTAGTTCTTGTGTTACTCAGATCCTGGGTCAGTCGTAACAGGCCAGTGTTTGGGTAGTGTTTATGTTACCCAGATCCCGTGTCAGACGTAACAACCCAGTGTTTGGGTAGTGTTTGTGTTACCCAGATCCCGGGTCAGATGTAACAACCCAGTGTTTGAGTAGTTTTTCTGTTACTCAGATCCTGGGCCAGACGTAACAACCCGGTGTTTGGGTAGTTTCTGTTTTACCCAGATCCCGGGTCAGTCGTAACAGGCCAGTGTTTGGGTAGTGTTTATGTTACTCAGATCCCGGGTCAGTCGTAACAACCCAGTGTTTGGGTAGTTTTTGTGTTACTCAGATCCCGGGTCAGTCGTAACAACCCAGTGTTTGGGTAGTGTTTATGTTACTCAGATCCCGGGTCAGATGTAACAACCCGGTGTTTGGGTAGTTTTTGTGTTACTCAGATCCTGGGCCAGATGTAACAACCCAGTGTTTGGGTAGTTTTTGTGTTACCCAGATCCCGGGTCAGTCGTAACAGGCCAGTGTTTGGGTAGTGTTTATGCTACTCAGATCCCGGGTCAGTCGTAACAACCCAGTGTTTGGGTAGTTTTTGTGTTACTCAGATCCCGGGTCAGTCGTAACAACCCAGTGTTTGGGTAGTTTTTGTGTTACTCAGATCCCGGGTCAGATGTACCTGTAACAACCCGGTGTTTGGGTAGTTTTTGTGTTACGCAGATCCTGGGTCAGATGTAACAGGCCAGTGTTTGGGTAGTTTTTGTGGTACTCAGATCCCGGGTCAGAAGTAACAACCTGGTGTTTGGGTGGTTTTTATGTTACTCAGATCCCGGGTCAGTCGTAACAACCTGGTGTTTGGGTAGTTTTTGTGTTACTCAGATCTCTGGTCAGACGTACCTGTAACAACCCGGTGTTTGGGTAGTTTTTGTGTTACCCAGATCCTGGGTCAGATGTAACAGGCCAGTGTTTGGGTAGTTTTTGTGGTACTCAGATCCCGGGTCAGACGTAACAGGCCAGTGTTTGGGTAGTGTTTATGCTACTCAGATCCCGGGTCAGTCGTAACAGGCCAGTGTTTGGGTAGTGTTTATGCTACTCAGATCCCGGGTCAGTCGTAACAACCCAGTGTTTGGGAAGTTTTTGTGTTACTCAGATCCCGGGTCAGTCGTAACAACCCAGTGTTTGGGTAGTTTTTGTGTTACTCAGATCCCGGGTCAGACGTACCTGTAACAACCCGGTGTTTGGGTAGTTTTTGTGTTACCCAGATCCTGGGTCAGATGTAACAGGCCAGTGTTTGTAACAGGCCAGTGTTTGGGTGGTTTTTGTGTTACCCAGATCCCGGGTCAGATGTAACAGGCCGGTGTTTGGGTAGTGTTTATGTTACTCAGATCCCGGGTCAGACGTAACAACCCGGTGTTTGGGTAGTTTTTGTGTTACCCAGATCCCGGGTCAGTCGTAACAGGCCAATGTTTGGGTAGTTTTTGTGTTACCCAGATCCCGGGTCAGTCGTAACAGGCCAATGTTTGGGTAGGTTTTGTGTTACTCAGATCCTGGGTCAGTCGTAACAGGCCAGTGTTTGGGTAGTTTTTGTGTTACCCAGATCCTGGGTCAGATGTAACATCCCAGTGTTTGGGTAGTTTTTGTGTTACCCTGATCCTGGGTCAGATGTAACAACCCAGGGGTTGAGTTATTTATCACGGGATTTTTGCGCCCTCTTCAGGAGAGAGCAGTGCAGCTCCATCAAATTAATGCATGTCTTCGGTAAAATACAGGTTTGTGTAAGTTTAATTTTATCTAAAAATTCGTTATTGTTCTGTATATCGTTTAATTTTATGCAAAGCAACATACAACGTGAGTCACCTAAACGAGTGTCACGTCGGTCTTTTCGTGTGATGGAAATGCCTGATGCTTTGCATAAAATGTTAAGATTTTATTCAAAAAGATATAAAATATAAATACTTATCAAAACTATACACTGATTATTTATGGACAGGTTATGGAGTCAGTCACAGAATATTTCGGCTACAGTGGTCTGAAGATATCAGTTCCCCCGCCGAACGCGAGCCATTAATTCATGCATGAAGTAAAAAAATAAATAAAAAGCGTGTATTATAGTAAAACGAATCAACCCATTATGCTGGGTAAAATTAACTCAACATGTGTTCTGTCCTATATTTACCCAGCCCTTGGGTTGAAAACAACCCAATTTTTTTTAGAGTGTTTGAATAAGGAATAGGCTGAATCTTATCTTGCATATTTAAATATACAAAAAGGCGAATTATACTAGAGAGCTGCAGTAGCTTTTCAGTGCCTTAAATTAAAATGAGATTGAATAATGTCAGAATGTAATTTTCTGGGTCAATTATTGCTTTAAATGTGATGCAGCAAAAACATTTTTAATGTCAAAAAGGCAAAATCAACTTATTCCTGAGACTATGTAATGTGGATCATTGTGGATGAAAACTCTCTCACACACACACACACACACACACACACACACACACAATCATGCGTTTAAGCGCCCGGCTCTGTTTTTACACCGAATTACACTCTTCAGATTCATCGGAATAATTGCAACGCTGCACATAATAATCTTAATTAGAGTTTAATTAAATTGAGAGCAGGTTTTCCTGCACAGTTGTATTCAATCAGGCCTGTTATTAATGTGTGTGTGTGTGTGTCCACGTTTTTGTGACATATCAGGACACAAGTTTGTATAATGACATGGTATTACAAGGAGAGGGTGACTTATGAGGGCATTACCCATGTCCCCATTTTTCAAAAGGCTTATAAATCATACAGAATGAGTTTTTGTGAGAAAGTAAAAATGTGCACAGTTTCCTGTGATGGTTAGGTTTAGGTGTAGGGTTGGTGTAGGGCGATAGAAAATACGGTTTGTACCGTATAAAAACCATTACGCCTATGTGTGTGTGTGTGAGTATTCAACCCTCAATTGATTTCCTATTGCCTCTTATTTGAGCGCACGTCTCTAATGCGTTCGCAAAACAACCTCTGAGCGCACACAGCGTTTTCCTCAATGGCTGTCCTTCGTCAGGAGAGAAAGCAAGTCAATTGAATTAACAAACAAAGCTCAAAATGATGTTTGTTCTGGAGACATAGTGTTGTGTTTGAATGTCTGATGAATTAAGACAATAAGGCAAGTTTGACTAAGATTACAGTACATTACAGTAGATGCTTGATATTAGACACACACACACACACACACTGAGACTTTTTCACTTTGAATGTGACTCACAGACCGACAAGTGCAGCGTTATTCAATAAATCACTTCCATTCACTGCACACAAAGTCACACAAATACTCACTGTCAGCAAACACACAAACAAACAGAAAAGTAACCGTCACTGCTGAATTCAGGCACAGACTGAAACTGTTCCTGTCAGAGCGGTTAATTTAGAGCTTCTGCCTCAAAACAATCTGTCTGTTGTTCCTCGCAGGACCTTGTGTTTTACGGCCGTTTGTCGGACAATCTTCTGATTTAGTGTGTTAAATAAATCCACGCCTGCCTCCAGACAACATAAAACCACATCCAGCATCAATACAGCTTAAGATGACATACGGGGGGATCCGTATAAAGACCGATACCACCCTAAACCTGAGCAACCCTCCTAAAACTGACAGAGAAATATACAAGTAGAGGCTTTCCGGCATCCATTACATGCTTTCCTTTCTGTTTTTATTTATAGCCAACAAAGCGCGCCTCCAACCTCCAGCGCACACAAACAATTTCAGCTACAAGCAGAATCAATAAGCTTTGTTTGGTTAATTATACCCTGAACAGGCTGGAGCTGCGGACGGTACAGAGCAGCGCTGGATCGATGGAGCAACGCTCAACGTAAGATCAGATTTGCATTGTTTCATTTCACACAAGCACAATGTGGGTCACAGAAACACTTTAGAGTTTATTTAGTGAAACAAGGGAAAGGAGAGGAGAAAAATTACATTTGGGACAATATTTAATAAATTATTAAATTTAAGACAATACAACTTTAAATACAACTAAACCAAATTAGCAAATTTAAAAAAAAACATAAATAAGCATTACCCAATATAAACAAAGTTGTTAGAAATAAAGTGAATAAATATAAATAAATAAATATTATCAAAATATTAAAAAAATAAATAAATAAAATGATAAAAAATAAATATAAAAGTAAATAAAAACATTGTAAATGCAAGTACATGAAAAGGTAAATAAGTACAAGTAAAATGTGAAATATGAAAATAAAACTAAAATGTTATTAGAAATAAAAATACAAATTTAATAAATAAATTTAAATAACAATAATAAATAACAATAAACAAACATTATAAATAGAAATATCATAAAATATTACAATAAATAAAAATATTGTCAAATATATAAAGGTAAATAAATAAACAAAAGTAAATAAATGACCATATAAATACAATAAATGAACATAAAATTGAATAAATATTACCTAATCTAAAATAAAATTAAAATGTTATTAGAAAGTCATAATAAACATAAAAATATTACCAAATATAAATGAATGAAAGAATGAATGATTGAATAAATAAATATTACCAAAATATAAAAATAAAAATGAAATGAATAAACTAAATATACAGTAAAAGGTAAATAAATAAAAGTAAATTAAAAAAATGTAAATGCAAGTAAAAAAGGTAAATAAATATTACCAAATATAAAAATAAAGTTAAAATGAACTAAAAAATATAACAATAATTAATAACAATAAACAACAATAACAATAATCAAATATTATAAATAGAAATAACAAAAATATAACAAATAAAGAAATAATGCCAAATATATAAAGGTAAATAAATAAATAAAGGTAAATAAATGACCATGTAAATACAGGTAAATATGTAAGTAAAATAAATAAACATAAAGTTAAATAATTATTACCTAATCTAAAATAAAATTAAAATGTTATTAGAAAGTCACAATAAACATAAAAATACTACCAAATATAAATGAATGAATGAAGAAATATTATCAAAATATATAAAAAAAAGATGAAGCGAATAAACTAAATATAAAAGTTAAATAAATAAAACGAAATAAAAACAATGTAAATGCAAGTAAAATAGTTAAATAAATAAAAGTAAATAAATATTACCAAATATAAAAATACAATTAAAATGTTATTGGAACTAAAAAAAAATAACAATAATTAATAGCAATAAACAACAATAACAATAATCAAATATAATAAATAGAAATAACAAAAATATAAGAAATAATTCCAAATATATAAAGGTAAATAAATAAATAAAAGTAAATAAATGACCATGTAAATACAAGTAAATATATAAGTAAATAAATAAACATAAAGTTCAATAATTATTAGCTAATCTAAAATAAAATTAAAATGTTATTAGAAATAAAATCATATAAAATTGAATGAATAAATAAATAAATATAATTTAAAAAACATTAAACTACTACCAAATATAAATGTATGAATGAATGAATGAATGAATGAATGAATGAATAGCAAGACATTTTAATAAAGCTCTACATAAGTAGAATTTCACCCTCTTCAGTCAGGGAAATAAATTTTCACTGCAGTTTTCCAGGTCACAATGATGCCATGGCGTTGCTAGGCAGTTGCTAGGGTGTTCTGGGCAGTTAATAGGTGTTGCTGTAGTTAATATGAAGCTCTTGATGGATACTAAAGGTGTTGCTATAGGGCATTCTGGATATTTGCTTAATGGATCAATATTAAACTGAATTGAGACAAAGATGTCACATATAACTGATTATTCAGGAGATGCACAAACCCAGCGCTGTGACACGCCACACATTCACGGCTTTATGGAGTCATCTCTCCCGCTCACACAAAACGCCTTCAGGTCCGGCTGCGGGAATACAGAGGTGAACTGCGAGTCCTTGACCTGTGTAATACAGCATCTCTTCTGCATTTGATTTGTGCTTTTTGCTGATGGAGGCATTCTCTGAAAGCAGGTCCAGTATAGATCCGTGCCACAGGCGGACTGCAGTATTAATGCAGCGATATAAAACCACTCTGGGCGCCAGTGTCACAGTTCATTAGCTGAAGGCTGACTGATACAACTACTGCTAGTGCCTCTTTTTTACTTTTGTAGTTGCTAAACTAGGCTTACTGCAATATTCGGCGTTAGAACCGATACCGATAATTTATGTGTTTATGTGCCTGATAACCGATATGCACAACCGATATTTATTTACTATTATACTTCTGTTTTTGACACGATTACAACACCACTGAACTGAACAAACCATTTTATTTATAACAATCACTCCCTGCTTGCATAGAAAACAAATCGTATTTATAAATAAATAGAGGGGTCTGAAAGTGCAAAAAATAAAAAAATGCGCTATCACTGTTTTTGTTGAAAATTAGTAGCCTTTCATGTTCATTTTAATCTTCAAAATTACAAAAATAATTTTATTTATATAAAAAGCATCAGCAGCAACACTAATGTTAACAATAAGCAAAATAAATGTAGACTGTCTAATGTTTTCAAATGGAGAAAAAAAAATTAAAGACAGGAGTCATGTCAACTTTGCAGAAATGTAATACTTCTGTAAGTAAAATAAATAAACATAAAGTTAAATAATTATTACTAATCTAAAATAAAATTAAAATGTTATTAGAAAGTCACAATAAACATAAAAATACTACCAAATATAAATGAATGAATGAATGAATGAATGAATGAATGAATAAATATTATCAAAATATAAAAATAAAAGATGAAATGAATAAACTAAATATAAAAGTTAAATAAATAAAAGTAAATAAAAACAATGTAAATGCAAGTAAAATAGTTAAATAAATAAAAGTAAATAAATATTACCAAATATAAAAATAAAATTAAAATGTTATTGGAACTACAAAAAAATAACAATAATTAATAGCAATAAACAACAATAACAATGTTCATTTTAATCTTCAAAATTACAAAAAAAATAATTTTATTTATATAAAAAGCATCAGCAGCAACACTAATGTTAACAATAAGCAACATAAATGTAGACTGTCTAATGTTTTCAAATGGAGAAAATAAATTAAAGACAGGAGACATGTCAACTTTGCAGAAATGTAATACTTCTGTAAGTAAAATAAATAAACATAAAGTTAAATAATTATTACTAATCTAAAATAAAATTAAAATGTTATTAGAAAGTCACAATAAACATAAAAATACTACAAAATATAAATGAATGAATGAATGAATAAATAAATATTATCAAAATATAAAAATAAAAGATGAAATGAATAAACTAAATATAAAAGTTAAATAAATAAAAGTAAATAAAAACAATGTTAATGCAAGTAAAATAGTTAAATAAATAAAAGTAAATAAATATTACCAAATATAAAAATAAAATTAAAATGTTATTGGAACTACAAAAAAATAACAATAATTAATAGCAATAAACAACAATAACAATGTTCATTTTAATCTTCAAAATTACAAAAATAATAATTTTATTTATATAAAAAGCATCAGCAGCAACACTAATGTTAACAATAAGCAACATAAATGTAGACTGTCTAATGTTTTCAAATGGAGAAAATAAATTAAAGACAGGAGACATGTCAACTTTGCAGAAATGTAATACTTCTGTAAGTAAAATAAATAAACATAAAGTTAAATAATTATTACTAATCTAAAATAAAATTAAAATGTTATTAGAAAGTCACAATAAACATAAAAATACTACAAAATATAAATGAATGAATGAATGAATAAATAAATATTATCAAAATATAAAAATAAAAGATGAAATGAATAAACTAAATATAAAAGTTAAATAAATAAAAGTAAATAAAAACAATGTTAATGCAAGTAAAATAGTTAAATAAATAAAAGTAAATAAATATTACCAAATATAAAAATAAAATTAAAATGTTATTGGAACTACAAAAAAATAACAATAATTAATAGCAATAAACAACAATAACAATGTTCATTTTAATCTTCAAAATTACAAAAATAATAATTTTATTTATATAAAAAGCATCAGCAGCAACACTAATGTTAACAATAAGCAACATAAATGTAGACTGTCTAATGTTTTCAAATGGAGAAAATAAATTAAAGACAGGAGTCATGTCAACTTTGCAGAAATGTAATACTTCATTTTAAACTACAGTTTTAGTAGATTTATAAGCTGTTTAATAGGCTAGTGAAGAATAATTCGCTGGATAATATTCTTTGGAATATAACAAACAAAACATCATACAGTATTTTATTGCATTTCTTTACTGCATTATTAATAATGTTTTTGTCATTCTAGATTATGAAGTATCTGCTGACAAAGCATTGTTTATCTATGCATTTACACAGAACTATAATCAAACTGCGATCGCTCGTGGAGATAATAAATAATTAATTTCCATAGAGTTGTGTTCATTTGGATGTTCATTAATAGTAAATGTTTATATAATTACTGTGTTTTAAACAAGTGAATCTTGTTAAAAGTTACATGCGGTGGCCGAGCATCAACCCGCTGAGTGAACAAATACAGACGACTTAATGATGAGCACAGACAACAGAGAGAGAATTAAATTCAGCGCTTTTATTTCCAACATGTGCTCATTCATGGCTGTATTATTTAATTCATGCAAAGCTACATCTTTATTGGTACAGGACTTATCTTACGTGACTCTATTTCTTAGAGACAAGCTGCATAATCTAGCTACATTTCAGGCATTTATGTAACACATCTAATTTGTGCATTAATGGCTGTTATGTTAAATAAAGTTGACTAATTACAGCAAATCAGGTAAGTATACTTTACCTGTGCATGCCGTTGTCTCGTCTCCCCTCAGATGCGCTGTAATGACGATCCTGCGCAATTCTCGAAACACCCACAAGATGGCGGTGTTTATCGGTAAATCCAATATTACAAAAACGATATCCGATTTTGCTAAAATGCTTAAATATCAGGGAAAATATCGGTAAATTGATATATCGGTCGATCTCTAATAATAACACACCATTCAAGCAATTGTCGACCCCGAATTGGTGCAAATTTGAAAGCGAAAGTAAAATCCGCATGGGCATTCATAGTCTGCTATGGAGCGTTTTCAGTTAACTTCAATAGAAATTAATTGGCTGTTACGAATGGCCATTCACATTTTACTTTTGCTTTATCTTGAATTAGCGATTAAAAACCTTGCAATATTACCAGTCGATTAACCAGTGGGAAAATTTCCTCACCATCACAACCCTACATCAAACAAACCACTAATCTTAAAATACCCCTATTATACTATTTCTAATTTTGTTTCTAAGGTCTCCTACAAAAATTTACATTCATGCAAGGTCAAAAAACACTTCAATTTTCTCATAATATCCACTGCAGCATCAGCTCTTTTCTCACAGTGTCTGAAACGCTTCGATTAAAGATTCGGTCTCTCTAAACCCCGCCTTTCTGAGAGCAGCTCTGCTCTGATTGGTCAGATGTTCCAGTCTGCTGTGATTGGTCAGAAACCAAACGCTCATTATCATATCTGAATCTCGTGATATGAACAGGTGTCGGTTTTACCGTATCAATCTCATCAAAGTGGATTTGCTTTGGCAGCAGAAAACAGCGTCATGAACAACACGAACCAAACTCTTCCAGTCTCAGATACAACTACAGTGATTGAGGGCGGGGCAAAGAGACGCTGTTCAGCCAATGACAATCACAGGCTGGCATTATGCAAATGAGTTACAAACCTATGTAGGCTCAGCAGAAAGTGAGACTCCTTTTAGTCAGTTCAGAACAGATTATTTCGTTTGGGAGACAAAAACTCCATTTATCTGCAATTTGATCTTTGAAACTTTGCAGACATTTCACCTTCACAAACAGCTCTATTACACACTACATGAACAGGAATATCTGAAAACTTATGCTTGTGCCCAAAAACACTTTCATACAGCTTCGTAGCCAATAAATAAATTAACAAATCACCTGAGAAAGTCCTTGTGAACCTCGTTTTGCTAAATAAATGTTCATCTTAAGTTACGCCTCTAATTCTCACATGTATATAAAAATGACAGTGTGTTTGTAAGTTTTATGAGCACTAAAGGCAGAGGCTTGTTTTGCACTCGTGTTTAAAGTGCCTCAATTATGCAGCAGCAACTCAAAAGCTTCAACTAAACTCTCCTCTGTTTGCAGGGTCCCGAGCGCCAATGAATTTGAGGAAGGAGATTTGAAAAAGAGAGAGAATAATAGACAAGCACTTTCAATTTGAGGCGCGGCAGTGACCCAGATACTGTCTCTCCTCTGGGATTGATGCTTCAACAACATCCGCTCGCATCCCACCGCCAGCCCTTTACCTGCTCCGGTCAAACACACATCTGAAGACAAACGCTGATGACATTAGGATTCGTCTAACTAAGATTCGTCTCATTTTGAAGTCAACATGAAATCAAGACGGTAGTTTAGTTTAATACACATTGTGAATGATTAATCAGTGCACATAAAATTAGTAATGCACTGAAATTTCAGCAACCGAATTTTTGGTTCAGAATGAAAATGATTTGGAGTGCCGAAATCATTGACTGAAATTGTGACATTTAATTACCGCTTCTCCGAGCTTTTTGATTGTATCAGTCTTTATTTCGTGCACATTTTTAAAAACAAATAAACCAAATTAGCAACTAAAGAAAGATACAAAATAAAATAAAAAACAAATATATAAAACATAAATAAATATTACCAATTTTTTAATTGAATAAATGAAAATAAATAAACATATCGAAATAAATAAGCATTACCAAATAAAATAAAATAAAATAAATAAATAAAAAATAAAAACTTTAAAATAAAATAAAATAAAATGTTATTAGAAATATAATAAAATATTTTGTGCACACAACGCGGATAAGCTACAAAAGGTAAATGTCATGTGAACTCTAGGGCTGGATTATTAATATCGATTTAATTTTCATTTGAATAAAAAATCTGTGCTGTTTTCGGTTGATGCATGAACAAAACTTCACTAAACATTATTTGTAGTGTCTGCCATCCAATAAAATCACAATAAGCTTTGATACTTTTGATATGAAACAGCCTCACCTTTCAAATTCTGTCAGTTTTATCACCAAACTCAAAGAATAAATGTGTTTTTGTGGCTCTTTAAAGGATTAGTTCACTTCAGAATCAAAAATTCCTGATAATTTATTCACCCCCATGTCATCCAAGATGTTCATGTCTTTCTCTCTTCAGTGGAAAAGAAATGAAGGTTTCTGAGGAAAACATTCCAGGATTTTTCTCCATATAGTGGACTTCACTGGGGTTCAATGGGTTGAAGGTCCAAATGCAGCTTCAAAGAGCTCTACATGATCCCAGACGAGGAATAAGAGTCTGCAATGCATCACGCATTACGTTGGAAAGATCGCGTGACCTTTCCAACATGATTACGTCATGCATGGCGCATCACAGAGCAGTGTAAGATGAGCATTTGTGGTTAAAAACTATATAAATGTTTATTTTTTTTAGAAAATGGCCAATGGTTTCTCTAGATAAGACTCTTATTCCTCGTCTGGGATCATGTAGAGCTCTTTGAAGCTGCACTGAAACTGACATTTTCAACCCACTGAACCCCAGTGAAGTCAACTATATGGAGAAAAATCCTGGAATGTTTTCCTCAAAAACCTTCATTTCTTTTCCACTGAAGAAAGAAAGACATGAACATCTTGGATGACATGGAGGTGCTGCATGAGTGGGGAGCTACAGTTCATTGAGTGAATGCCATGAAGGAGCAGAGCATGATATCTTGTGCATTTTGCCTTTACTCCCACAAAACTTGTCAACAAGGATACTTTATGTGGATGTGAGTGCATTAGTTTCTGATCGCAGGTGTTTGATTTATTAGATGAGGAAAAGACTGCAGCTGGTGATGAGGCTCAAACCAGCACATACAGTAGACTCTGACTATTTAATTTTACTTCACATTTTTTATTTATCCGCTGTATTGACAAGACCGTTTTGAAGGATATTGGTTTACTTATGGCCACTTGAGCTCAACTGAGATGTTTAAAAGGCTGTTGTGTCGTCCTTGATTTATTGCAACATTCAGTTTTATTTTGATTTTAGAAAATAAACTTGATTTCTCATCTTAAAAATCAACTGTTTCTTATTTTCACTGGCATGTCCCTCAGGACTGGTGCATCTGTGAGCCTACATTCAGCATGAGTAAAATACTTCAGTACTGTTAAAATCAGATACTTTAAGACTTTTACTCAAGTTGTATTGGAATTGGTTACTTGTAACTTAGTCATTTTCGATGCAAGGTATCTGTACTTTTACTCAAGTATGGTTTTTAGGTACCCTTTACACCTCAAACCGAAGGTGGAGGAGCGCAAGGTCTCTAACATCCACCAGCTCCGTGATGTCCTCATGGAGGAGTGGAAGAGGACTTTAGTGAACTCCATGCCCAAGAGAGTTAAGGCAGTGCTGGAAAATAATGGTGGACACAGAAAATATTGACACTTTGGGCCCAATTTGGACATTTTCACTTATTTTTGTGGCCAGCGGTTTAGACATTAATGGCTGTGTGTTGAGTTATTTTGAGGGGACAATGTTATATATACTCACTTCTGTGAGATACTGTAGAAGAAAAGCTCCGACCGCCATTATCTGTTAGTTAAGGTGCATGAGTTTCTTTTGGATCAGTTATTCAGTAATGACTAACCCGGGGTCGGTTAGTGGAGCGATATTAGACCTGTGTGTGTTATAATGTGGAGCTCATCCACTGGAAAACTGCCTTACAGGGACATTAAACCAGTTGAATAATTACTCATTTAATTCTTCATCTTTTTTCCATTACAACTTCAAATCATTTTTTCACATCAACAAACTGGAACACAGTATGCTGATGCAATATATTATTGAAATGGCACAATATTGCACATAAAAGGAGGAGTAAAACATGTTTTATAGAGGAAAAAAGAGAAATATGAACACGAGCTGCACTGAGAAACGACAAACTTCAGCTCTTTATGAACATCCAGACTTATGATTAATTAATCTGACGTGTCTGAGCTTGACACTCCCTGGTATACAAATATTTTCTTAAAATTACAACATGAGCATATTCATTTTTTAAAAGAGCAGAACTGCATTCCTGTGTGAAATTCACAGGGTTATTATAGTCAACTAAAACTTAAACTATAAAAAAATGTTACTTGAAATAAAATAAATGTTGAAATAAAGTATAAAAAAAATATTTTAACTTTTTCTCATTTTTATTTAGTTTAACTTGATGTACTAAAATAACTAAAATATATTAATTAAACTAAACAAAAAACTACATAAACATACCAATAAACTCACAACAAAATTACTAAAATTTGAACTAAAATTTGAAAATAATATTATATATAATCAAAATTAATTCAACATATTAATAAAAACTATAATAATATATCTCAGTAATACTAAAATAACACTGGCAAGTAAAATAACTTAAATTAAAATGAAAACAGAAAATATAAACCAATTTAAAATATTAATAAAAACTATAATAATATCTTGATGATATTAAAATAAAACTAAAACTGAAAAAAAATAATAAACATTATATTTATAAAAAAATATATTTTTATATTTTATATTTATATTTTTTACATTTTATAAATTTTATATTTTATAATTTATTTTAATAAATATTATTTATTTTTATTTAATGAATATAAATTATATTTATTTAAATATAATTTATTTTTAATTTATTTTTAATTTATATAATTTATTTTAATAATTATATTTTATTAGAAAAATAATACAAATTATGAAAAACAACAAAAATTACTAAAATTAAAATTAAACAGGAAAATATAAAACTAAAATTAAATAATATATGATATAATATAATGCTATTATAAACTATAAAAGTAATTTAATGATACTAAAATGACGAGCACAAATGCTGCAGGCCTGAAAGCGAATTAATTATTAATTACTGAATCTGCGAGACGCCGCTGGAACGACAAAATCCACCTGTTCTTCCCCTCCGAAATGAAATTAGACAAATCAAATTGTACATTTTCATATAAATTAGCGTCCGGCTGTCGAGGGTCTGTCTCGCCTGTTGGTTTCTCTGAGAGACTGTGGAAGTTGGCAGCATGGCGACATTTCCAGTTTGATATAAATAGGCCCATAAATCTGGAAGTGGCTCAGATCTGGCACGGGCAAGAGGGGATTTCTAAATTACAATCCACTGGTCTGATGCCAGACTCATCAGTCAATATGGGCCGCAGCCGGTCTGTGCCAAACGCAGCGTCTCTGACTGCATTCAAACAGCACTGCCATCGCCGGCGGGGAAGATGCTTGTCTTTAAGAGGACTCGCTTGACTCCGGCGTGATCGTGAATTCTAATATAGGAGCATGAAATATTCATATGAAAAACTCCAGATAACTGGCTTCTGTCTTCAGTTCGTAACGTCTTAACGCATTTAATTAAAATTAATTCAAAAGCCAGACCGCAGCACACTTATGTCTCCTCTCGCTCTTTTCTTGACAACACTGAATCTGGAAGAAAAAATGATTCGCTGTGCAGAACTTACTGGTTGATTTGTAGCGTGTGATATTTGCTCTGGTACAGCGGAGCGGAAAAATCGATGTTTGTAACAAATCAATTTGCATTTGTAAATGTCACGGACACCCAGGTCAAGGCCACCAGCAGGTTAAAGGTCACCAGCTGTTTTTAGCTAAAAACAACTCCATTGATGCACATTGAGGTGTGAGACCTGAAACTAAAACCATAAAAAACATGTTTGTTACTTCAAATAAAATGAAAATAGAAATAGAATAAAATATAAAAACTTATGTTATTCTAGCTTAATGCCTAGGAAACATTTCTCATTTCTGATGTACTAAAATTGAAACTGAAAAAAAAAAATAATAATAAATAAAAATAATAATAAAAAAATAAAAATTTAAATATATATATATATATATATATATATATATATATATATATATATATATATATATATATATTAAAAATGATAAATATGGAAAAAAATACCAAAATTAAAATAATTAAATATATAAAAATAAAAATTAATTCAACATATTAATAAAAACTAATAATATATCTCAGTAATACTAAAATAACACTGGCAAGTAAAATAACCTAAATTAAAATGAAAACAGAAAATATAAACCAATTAAAAATATGAATAAAAACTATAATAATATCTTGATGATATTAAAATAAAACTGGACAGTAAAATAACTAAAACTGAAAAAAAAAAAAAAATATATATATATATATATATATATATATATTTTTTTTTTTTTTATTAATATAAAAATAAATATAATTTACTTAATTATTTATTCTAAATTAAATAATTTAATAAAAATAAATAAATATAATTTATTTTTATAAATTAAATTTATATTTTTATATTTTATAAATTTTATATTTCATAAATATATATATATTTCATTTATATATATATAATTCATTTTAATAAATATAATTTATTTTTATTTAATAAATATAAATTACATTTATTTAAATATAATTTATTTTTAATTTATTTATAATTTATATAATTTATTTTAATAATTATATTTTATTTAAAAAATAATAATTAAATACATTAATAAAAACTATAATAATATCTTAATAATACTTAAACACTGGCCAGTAAAATAACTACAACTAAAACTGAAATAAAAATTAATTAAAAATGTTTAAAAATTGACAAATTACAAAATGACCTAAATTAAAATGAAAACAGAAAGCATAAACTAATTAAAAATATTAATCAAAACTATAATAATATCTTGATGATAAAATAAAATAATTAAAACTGAAATAAAAATTAATAAAAAAAATATATTTTTCAAAAACTAATAATAAAAATTACAAAAAATACCAAAATTAAATAATATCAAAATTATCAAAATATAAAAATTCAATCTAATTCAAAATATTAATAAAAACTATGATTAATATATTTTAATAACACTAAAATAACACTGGCCAGACAGGAAGAAAACACCTAGAAACCATATCTCAGCGTTTAAAAACACAATTATATGTCTCTACAGGTTCTCAAACTTTGCCAAGATACTAAAGTTTATCATCAAACATCAGAGATCTCAGTTTGAGCTCAAACTTTTCTCATCCCATGATCTGAGAGTCTCTCTACATTAAATCTACAGCTCTATACTCTTCCTGGACGACAACTAGTGACTCATTTGTGCATCATTATTTCTAAATCTGAGATAACACTGACACAAATGAAGGATAACTGAGCTATGACAGAGAAGCTGCTGAGCAGTATCATTTTCCTCTGGGATGTATCAAGAAAATTAATGTCATGTAAATGTATGAGCGTCAATCCTCCTTCCCACCCTGAACGGCAGGTCTTTTCATGGCTGTAATACAGCGGCGTTGTGATGGTGATTCATGACAGTAATGGATTACTCTAATCTTGAGCGGATGACAGATGATGTGCTGGTCCGGCCGAAGCTCTGTTCTGGAAACCTGTGCGTCAGGTGTAAAGAAACGCCCTGGAACTGTGCTTATAATGAGGTTTGTGTGAATCGCACAATTACACTGACTGAGAGAGAGAGAGAGAGAGAGAGAGAGAAGAGCTGATGCTGACGAGAGTAAAACATTTACACACAGAGAGAGTCACACACTTACTCGTGAATTTAAACATCAGATTCAATCTTATGAAAACATTTGCAGGTCACATGATTGATAGATTTTGTATTTATCTATGCTTGTGTATTTGTTCTTATTTTATTACTGACTGTTTACCTGTCTTTAATAGCGTTTCAACTTTATTAGTGAGGCTAGTAGATTATGCTGTGGTATCAAAAGATGGATGGATGGATGATGGATGGATGGATGGATGGATGGATGGATGGATGGATGGATGGATGGATGGATGGATGGATGGATGGATGGATGGATGAAAAGATGGATAAATGGATGGATGGATGATGGATGGATGGAAAGATGGATGGATGAAAAGATGGATAAAATGATGGATGGATGGATGGATGGATGGATGAAAAGAAGGATGGATGGATGGATGGATAAAATGATGGATGGATGGAAGGATGATGAAAAGAGGGATGGATGGATGGATGGATGGATGGATGGATGATGGATGGATGGATAAAATGATGGATGGATGGATGGATGGATGATGAAAAGAGGGATGGATGGATGGATAAAATGATGGATGGATGGATGGATGGATGATGGATGAAAAGAAGGATGGATGGATGGATAAAATGATGGATGGATGATGGATGGATGGATGGATGGATGAAAAGAAGGATGGATGGATGGATGGATGGATGGACGAATGGATAAAATGATGGATGGATGGATGGAAGGATGATGAAAAGAGGGATGGATGGATGGATAAAATGATGGATGGATGATGGATGGATGGATAAAATGATGGATGGATGGATGGATGGATGGATGATGGATGGATGAAAAGAAGGATGGATGGATGGATGAAAAGATGGATGGAAGGATGGATGGATGGACGAATGGATAAAATGATGGATGGATGGATGGATGGATGATGGATGGATGGACGAATGGATAAAATGATGGATGGATGGATGGATGGATGGATGGAAGGATGATGAAAAGAGGGATGGATGGATGGATGGATAAAATGATGGATGGATGATGGATGGATGGATAAAATGATGGATGGATGGATGATGGATGGATGAAAAGATGGATGGAAGGATGACAAAAAGAGGGATGGACGGATGGATGAAAAGAAGGATGGATGGATGGATGGATGAAAAGTGAATGATGGATGGATGGATGGATGAAAAGAAGGATGGATGGATGGATGGGTGGATGAAAAGATGGATGGATGGAAGGATGACGAAAAGAGGGATGGACGGATGGATGAAAAGAAGGATGGATGGATGGATGAAAAGAAGGATGGATGGATGGGTGGATGAAAAGAAGGATGGATGGACGGATGGATGAAAAGAAGGATGGATGGATGGATGGATGGATGAAAAGAAGGATGGATGGATGGGTGGATGAAAAGAAGGATGGATGGATGGATGGATGGATGGATGAAAAGAAGGATGGATGGATGGGTGGATGAAAAGATGGATGGATGGAAGGATGACAAAAAGAGGGATGGACGGTTGGATGAAAAGAAGGTTGGATGGATGGATGGATATCATATTTGTATCTTTCAGACAGATGTATTAAAAGTGAAATTAAGAGGTTGGTAATGTGCTTAAATTGGCGTGAAAAAGAGTCACGATGTACAAAATCTTAATGATCTGAGAACAGGATTCATTTAAATAAATAGGCTTCATTTTCTTACTATTATCTGAAATATAATTTGATATATTTTTCTTCTGATTTGAGGATGAAATGAGCTGGACATGTTCTTGACAGATTCTCCCTGCATGTCTTCTTCTAACGAATCATCTCACTGACTCTCTCTCTCTGTCACGCTGTTCTGGAGGAACAAACTCTTCTTCTGAAGCATCACTAATCATTCAACCAATCTTTCCACACAGTGATTTTATATATGTAACGTCAGGCCTGACCTAAATCATTTTCATACTCTATCGTTCCTCCACTGTAGTTCTTCTGAAGCACTCGCTCAGATAAAGCCTGTCTCTATTCCACACACGCTAACAAACGTCAAACAAAACTACAGCCTCCATCTGAAGGCCAGCGAGTGTTTGTGAAGCCGGCTCTCGTGTCACCGCGACTCGCCGTGACGCATCTGAAGAGCTGCAACCTTGAGCGAAACCTCAGCTGGAGCACAAACAGCATTAAACAGCATTTGAGGAAAAACACACAGGCTGGCTAGTGTCCAGATGAAATATTGATGCTCTCTGATACACGTAAAAATCCTGCATCTCCACAAGTGTCTCCTCTTGATGAATTATTTGTAGCATCATCAAGGTCTGTTCCTGTGTGAGAAACAGATTTCACCGGCCGCTGGATGAGCTTCCATCACTGAAGATCCTGATGTTTATCATGGAACAGGAGAAACGGACATTACAAATGAAGAAACAGTCTGTTTTGTACACATGTGCACACTGCCCTTGGCGGGTTAAATTAAATTATTAAAAAGAAAAATTGAAATGAAAAATAAAATTACAATTTTTAAAATTATTTTTTTATTTTTTTATTTATTAATTAATGCATACAAGTAATTATATAAAAATCTTAAATATTTTATTGTGATTAGTCAACAAGGCCATCTGACAGTCAAAAAGTTATAAATAAATAAATGTATGTAATAATTTCTAAATATATAAAAATGATATCTATCTATCTATAGATATTGTATGTAAAATTTATGTAAAATTTTAAAATATAAAAATGCATACAATGATAAATTAAATTATTAATTGAAATTATTAAATTAAATTATTAATCGGCTTGAATGAGATAATAAAATATTACTAAAAATAAATAATTAATAAATTAAAATATAAAATGAAAAGTAAAAGTATAAATTAGTTTTATTTATTAATTAAAGAATATAACTGATTATTATATGAAAAGTTTGAATATTTTATTGTGATTATTGTGTTTATTGGTCAATAAGGCCATCCTACAGTCAAAAAGTAAATAAAAAAATATTTATATAAAAAATAATTAAATAAAAAAATAATTTTATATATATATATTAGTAAATTGTGATATATGTACATATATTCATACAATGATGAATAAAAATATTAATTGGCTTGAATTAAAAAAAAGAAAATCTGATTTAATAAACATTTAAATTCATAATTAAATTTAATTCATAAATTAAAATATAAATTGAAAAGTAAAATTATAAATTAGATATATATATATATATATATATATATATATTCTAAAATAATATAAAAATTTGATACAAAAATTACATTTATTAATGTATAAAATAATATATGTAAAAATATATATAAATGTAAATGACGTCAAATTTAAAAATGTAAAAATTTATAAGAAAATGAAATTGAATTTTATTAAAATCAATGAATAACTATATATATATATATATATATATATATATATATATATATATATATATATATATATATATATAATATAAAACCCTAGTATCTTCTATCACACATGATATGAGTCTTGAATAACTCTTGTGGTGCCTGAATCCGAGTCGGACATTTGATCCAAACCTCAGTGGCCAGATGTGTAATTAGGTTTGACTTTACACCGCAAGGCCCGTCGATTCTGGTGAACCGAAGTGGACCAGACACCTGAGAGAGCATCGTGTCAGGTCCGCCTGATGTCACAGTCAGCGCAAACACTCACAGCCATCAGGAAAGACCTGCTTCTGTCCGTCATCGAACCGCAGCAGCTGTGTGCAACCAAACGGATGATTCACAGCAATTCTGAACCTGATAGCTGCACTGAACACTGAACCACCAACAAGTTACCTAATGCTGAATTGCCAAAGAACGGGAAATATGCACCACATTGAAGACACCAATCACAGACCTCAAAAGGCATGACTGACAGGTCAGCTATCCAATCGGATGGCTTTACCACTTTTCCCAGAGAACTAAAGCACATTCAATAAGCGCCTAGTGTATAAACAGGAGTAAATCAGCTTTGCAAACCTTTCACCAGAATGTATTGAATCTTTTAATAATTACTTAAATGGACGAGACTGTGTGTTTGTGTAAGACTGTGTGACCTTGCAACGTCCATCTCGCTTTTGTGGTTTACAGATCATTAACTAAATGTACAATGGCCCTCTGTATTGAATGGTCATTACTTAATGCTTTTAGGTAATGAAAATAATGGTGTGCTGCATATGAATGCCGGGCCCCATGGAGCAATATGGTGAACAACATTAAATACAGACCTAACAGAGTCCTGCAGCTCAGACAAACTAGATTTTCTGAGGAATATCTAAGCAGAACTTGCTTATGCAAAAGTTGCCGTCATAATGTGGGTGGTTGTTTATGAAGCCAAGTCAAAAGTCTCAAAAACTACATTCTTGCAAGAACATTTAGCAGTGTTTGCTGATGAACAGAATGAGAAATCAACACATCCGTTTGTTCTGCTCGTGTGAGCCAGGAGAAACACATCACATTTCTGTCGCCAATGAAAACCTGATAAAGAGCTGCAACATTAAACTCTCGGATAAGAATTTATGATTATTAGGATTATGAAATAAGGATTGTTCTGTACGGGTCTTTACTGAAAAACATCACCTTCAAAAGCTCAACCAAAACTGAAAATCATCATTTATTTACCCTCATGTTGCTTCAAAGGCCTGTTCACACCAAGGACGATAACTATAAATATAGCTGCGAGCAGCAATAATCGGGGTTCGAGCACTTTAAAGCCTTTACGCATATATGTAAAAAGGTATTATGTTTTAATTAGAAAGCCTGTAACCATCTTGATCATTGATGGAAAAGACAGTTTACAGCAAATGCATGCAATTTACCATAGGAAATATATATTGTTAAAGCTTTTTAACAGTTATCAAGGTTTTTGAAATAATCTCCAATATTTAACGAACGATTCAATGGACAGCGGCGGTCCTAGAGGCAAAGTTCCTCAGAATGAGGAGTTCTACCATGTGGTATGAATGTTGTGGGTGTGTGCGAAAAATATAGTGATTCACAATCCTTTATGCACATGAAAACCGCAAAGGTGAACCTCGGTGGCCAATTTCTTTGCAATTTTTCATAGGCCTCTAGGGCCGTGAGTCAAACAGGCACAGCACGTTTCCTTCCGATTGGCCTCCGTTAACCTTGTCTGATAGCATTCAGTGGCTGATGGCGGACATGTTTTTCGAGATACGTCAATGTCCTCATAGACAATCATGGCACCTCGGACGAAGACACTGCATGCCAATTTTCAAGTTGATCAGACAAACTGCCATTTTCATGTTTTTTTCCTGTTATAGCGCCACCAAGTGGCCGGTCACTGCGTCATTTTTCACGTGACCACGGAATGAGCTCTTACATAGGTGTGCCAAGTTTGGTGAAAATATCTCATTCTGTTCACAAGTTATTTTAGTAAAAGTGGCTTGACCCACTTTGAATGTTTTGGCGGCTCTTAGGGACCGTGAATCGGAATTTCAACTTTTTTTGAAAACTATTGACAATCAGACTCCAGAGATTCTTGCTTCACTGGTTTGGTTCCGATCGCCTCCAAAATCTAGGACTAGTACGCAAAAGTAGGTTTTTCAAAAAATCCAAAATACCAGAAAATTTTGCAAGAACAACGAGCGAGTCCAGGGCATGCATCTTTGAAATAATCTTGAAATATATTTAACGAATGATTCGATGGACAGCAGCGGTCCTAGAGTCAAAGTTGATCAGAATGAGGAGTTCTACCATGTGGTAAGAATGTCGTGGGCATGCGAAAAAAATCATGCAATACACCATCCTTTACGCACGTGAAAAACGCGAAGGTGTCCCCCGGTGGCCAATTTCTTTCTAATTTCTCACAGGGCTCTAGGGCCGTGAGTCAAACAGGCCCAGCGAGTTTCATTCCAATCAACCTCCGTTAACCTTGTCTGACAGATGTTCAAACTTCATTGGCTGATAGCGGCCATGTTTTTGAGATGCGTCAATGTCCTCATAGATATTCATGGTGCCTTGGACAAATACACTGCATGCCAATTTTCAAGTTGATCAGACTAACGGTGAAGTAGTTACAGACATTTTCATGATTTTTTTTCTGTTATAGCGCCACCAAGTGACCAGTTGCCACATCCTTTTTCACACGACCACAGAATGAGCTCTTACATAGATGTGCCAAGTTTGGTGAAAATATCTCATTCCGTTCACGAGTTATAGCCATTTTAGTAAAAGTCTCTCCGCCCACTTTGAACGTTTCAGCGGCCCTTAGGGACCATGAATCAGAATTTCAACTTTTTTTTAATAACTATTTACAATCAGCCTCCAGAGAATCTTGCTGCACTGGTTTGGTTCCGATCGGGTCAAAAACCTAGGACTAGTTTTGTATTGAGCCAAGGATTCCAACAATATAAGACACTTGAGCCTACGCCTAACAGTTCAGGCTACGAGTTATAAGCGATTTCGTACTTTTCACCACTGTAGCGCCCCCATCAGGCTGATCGGGGTAAGAAATGGTGACGTTGTAGATGGTGTGAGTACTACCAGCCCTCAAAGTTTTGGTTTGGTTTGCCCGATCACTTTTAGGGGAGAATACTGATCCTTGGAAATTTTAACAATTAGTACAATAGGGTTTTAGACCGCAAACTGAACAGTAGTGTATTACTACAGATGCTTATGCAGACCTTATTTACCAGAGAAGCACGTGTTTGAACTTCCATTTGAAGAATAATTAGCTGGTGAAGTGGATTTACATATTACAGAGTTATCATGAGTACTGTAATGTTTATAGTGGATGTCATAACAAATGTCAGTAGACCGGGAAGATTTTAAAAAGAGTGGTTCATTCAAAAATCCATAAGAGCTTACTGTCATACTGTGGAAATACAAACTGGAAGACAAAACGCAACGTATGCAGCGCTGAAAAGGGCGGGGCTACAGTACAGGATATTTCACATGGATGAGTTACATGTCATTAACAGAAGCAGCGTCACCTGAGCAGGTAGAGATACTGAACCACGGTCGGCTGCAGATTCCTCTGCGTTTCTCCAGGTGTCAGTCTCTCTCACATGTTGAACACACATGTTGGTGAAATGAGATCTGATGTGGCGTTCAGTTGGAACATTACCACCTGCTGAAGGGATTCTGGGCTGCTTTGAAAGAGGAGAATAATTCATGACACTCGAAAAAAGGTGTCCCATATTCATGCCATCACACATTACCAGGACAGTAAATGGGCTGCAGATACAGAAACCCTCTGATCAGTCGATGATACACAAATTGCCAAGAAGAGTCACTGGAAAAACATCTACTATAAAAAAAGGAAATATTTGTATGTTGCTTGCAAATTTGTCTCATAAAGATACCTTAAACACTTTAGAAAAGCCAACAATGGAGTAGTGTTGTTATCATTAACTAAAACTATTTAAAATCATTTTTGAGCAGACACACCCCCTACTGCTGATTGGCTCACTCTCTCTCCTCCCCCATCATGAGCAGACACGCTCCCTACTGCTGATTGGCTCACTCTCTCTACTCCCCCATCATGAGCAGACACGCCCCCTACTGCTGATTGGCTCACTCTCTGTCCTTCCCCATCATGAGCAGACACGCCCCCTACTGCTGATTGGCTCACTCTCTCTACTCCCCCATCATGAGCAGACACGCCCCCTACTGCTGATTGGCTCACTCACTCTACTCCCCTATCATGAGCAGACACACCCCCTACTGCTGATTGGCTCACTCACTCTACTCCCCCATCATGAGCAGACACACCCCCTACTGCTGATTGGCTCACTCACTCTACTCCCCCATCATGAGCAGACACGCCCCCTACTGCTGATTGGCTCACTCACTCTACTCCCCCATCATGAGCAGACACGCCCCCTACTGCTGATTGGCTCACTTACTCTACTTCCCCATCATGATCAGACACACCCCGTACTGCTAATTGGCTCACTATCTCTCCTCCTCCACCATGAGCAGACACGCCCCCTACTGCTGATTGGCTCACTCATTCTACTCCCCCATCATGAGCAAACACGCCCCCTACTGTTGATTGGCTCACTCTCTCTCCTCCCCCATCATGAGTGGACACACCCCCTTCTGCTGATTGGCTCACTCTCTCTCCTCACCCATCATGAGTGGACACGCCTCCTACTGCTGATTGGCTCTCTCTCCTCCCCCATCATGAGTGGACATCCACTGATTGGATGTGTGTTGTCTACATTCCCTCCCCGCTCCATCTGTGAAGTTTAACAGCATCACTCCACTTTCAAAATTCAGAAGCGCACAGTTCAAAGAATGAGTCATCAGCTGTTCCTGAACTACAAGATGTGGGATGAAACTCTGCTACTCCATTGAGATGCGCAGAACAATCATTTGCATAGGCCCTTGACCGGACAGCGCGGCGCGATTCGCTGGATAATGGTTTCACAAAAACATGTTCATACTCAGAATGATTTGCATTGATGCATATTCAATAAGAGCTGGTGATTTGAGGCAAAATGAGCAACATAAACCATTGTCAATGAACAACAGCACAGAAACTGAACTGGGACGCATTTTTCCATTACATTGTGCTACTTTTTCCATAGTTTTTCTATGTAAATGTGCGCTAGACAGACCTGTTTGACTGTTTTGCTTGCATTTGGTGTCTTTTGCAGCATCTCGCATGACACAGCATTCTAAAAACGCGGCAATCAAATTAAAAGGGTTTTTTTTTTCATTCCGCGTTTTTAACAGCAAAAACACGTTCTGTGTGAACCAGCCCTTAGAAGAAAAGGTTCTATATGGAACCTTAAAGGAATCCGTCAGGAGCTTCATATATAGAACCTTTTAGGTGTTCCATCATGCGTCACTTTATGGATTTAACTTTTAATTAATTAATTTAGTTTTTATTTTGAATTGTATGAATTAAGCGCTCGTAAACATACTTTTCACTAAAATGAAAAAATTAAAAATAACCCTTTAAACATGAAAGTATTATATAATAACGTGAGCATTTCTTCTTTTATAGAACTAATTTGGCAAAAAATTGAGTCATAGATTAAAATAAACTTTTTTTTTTCCTAAGTGTGCATAAATTTGGCTGTGTTGTGCATTAAATATCCACCACCAAGGGCAAAATATGAAATATCTTGCACAATACAGTTATCGTAAGCAAAACAACTAATAATTAGAGCATTACACCGATGATATTGTCACTATATTATTGCCCAGCTCTTTATATAAATTTGTAAATATAAGTATGTCCAACTTCATTCACATACATACAGTTTATTAGTGTAAAGTCTGCTTGATTGCTTGTATTATCACAAAATGTAAACTATATTAATATAGCCCAGAACTAATGTAATAAATGAAGATATTAAGATATTATATTTCATTTCTGCCACATAAGAAAAAAATCATGCTTTGGTAAATCATAATTATGGCATAAAAAGTTAATTATAGCATAATTATATGATGAAAAGTTTAAAAGTCATAATTATGACATAAAAAGTTGAAATTATGAGATTAAAAAGCCAAAATTGTGACGTCGAAAAGTACATACCTGGTCGACTTAATTATGAAACACGTCAAAATTACGATTATGAAATAATTACGTTATCTCATATTGAAGTCGAAATTATTAATAATTTAGACTTTCTATGTCATAATTTCGAATTTGTATATCATTATTTGACGTTTTATCTTAAAATCATGACTTTTTAAGTCATAATTTTGACTTTCTATCAGAATTTTAAGATTTTTTTCTTATGTGTTGGAAACGGGCTTCCATAAACATGTAAAGCTGCTTTGAAACAATGTATAATGCGAAAAGAGCTACACAAATAAATTTGACTTGCCTAATTATTTTTTTAATAAAAATAATCTGCCTGCTGCCACAGCTATAGCTTGCTGATTAGAGCCTCGCTAAGCCATAATAAATGATTGTAATTAAGTTAAGAGCGACACGGAGCCCTAATTGATCAACACGCTGACGCCAGGTGCCTCCGCCTCAGATGGAGTTTCAGTTTAAAGGGCCCCACGCGAGGAATGACACACTGATGCTTGGTTTTCCACCTTTATGCCAGCACAGAACAGATCTGCGTGACCTTGCCCACCCGCGTTCACGTCTGAATTCCCCTGATGGACACGGACTATTCTCAGATCACTGGTTCCACTTCCGAAAACTCCCTGTTTTTTCCTGGTTAGCGCAGAGCCAGAAAGATCAGATTTGTGCCGTTCACACACACACACACACCTCTACCTGCGAGAAGATGAATGAGTGTGTCAGTAAATGCGTGCAGGGCGACTTCACACCGGGAAAATAAGGGCATTATCTCCCTCAGAAGTCCTGACGATGCAAAACCACACAGCAAGCTCATTAAACACAGTGTGGAAACAAATCTCTCATTTTTGGTGTCATTTTTCCAATTTTAATGGTATCAAATAAACATCTGTATCTTCCGAACACAACACAATAAGCTTATACCTCGTCTTTGAGATAACTGCGTTTTCATTGCTGCGTTCTTCTCATCTCAGCCGGGATCATATTGATGTCAACACACAAAAGCAACATTATTCTTCAGAATAGCTCATAAGAAGCTCAAACTATTTCATGCGAGCGCTTGAAATAAGATAAAAAGTTTTTCATTATATTCAAAGTCCTCTGAAAGTCATATATTTTGTTTTGTTCTTCAAACGAAGCAAGGAAGTTCCTAAGGGAATGTTTTCCCCTGTGCACTTAAATCTCTTTTGCATTTTCCTATTTATACGGAATACGGTGCATACGCTTTGACATCAATCATGTCGGTAATAAAAAGTTTTTTAGACTTATTCTTAATTTTACACTTGAGGGTAAGGTTTAAGTTAGGGTTAAGTACCTTTATATTTTGACTAAATAAACTTTGCATATATTATATAATAGCAACCTTGTGCTGTGTTGAAAACCCTATAACACTTGTCATGTTCCCTGCAAAGCTTATAAATCTCTCGTTATTATCACCAAATATTGACTTTCGTCTTTTTGTCAGCTTGTTTTCTTTCAGATAGGACAGGTTTCATATTTATTTTTGGAAATGATTGATCGTAGGCCTTGTTTATCTGAGCTTAGTACCTCAGTTTTTGAGTGAAAAAAAAAAGCATTATTTATGGATAATTTTGTCAATTTTACATAAAATATGAAAAAAAACAAATGCACTGTTTATCATGCTGGTGTGCTTTAATGTTTAAACAGGAAATTTGTTTTGAAATGCTTTTATTTTGTACAAAATTTTGGCACAAAGTCAAAGTCAAAAAATGACTGGCCTACAGAAAATCACTCGCTATTTTATCACCAAATAATGGATTCAATGTTTTTGTATCCACACATGCAGAGGCCCGAGGCCTTTATTTCTGCAAGCCCACATGTATATATGTGAACACGAACATGATGAACACTAAATGTTTCTCTTATTTTCGATCTCCCCTATTCATTTTCAATGGGTGGTCATTTTTGACCAATAGATCAATGAGGCCTACGATCAATCAGTTTCAAAAATAAATACAAAACCTGTCCTAATTTAAAGAAAACAAGCTGACAAAAAGACTGAATTCAATATTTAGTGATAAAATAGCGTAACAAGTGATTTATAAGCTATTTTTGGTAGGCTGGTCATTTTTGATTACTTCGTACCATTTGTTTTTTTGTTTTTTTTTACAAAATAAAAGCATTTCAAAACAAATTTCCTAGTTAAACATTAAAGCATACTAGTGTGATAAACAGTGCAATTATATATATATTATATTATATATATAATATATATATATATATAATATATATATATAATATATATATATATATATATATATATATATATATATTATATATATATATATATTATGTAAAATTGACAAAATTGTTCACAAATAACGCTTTTTTCATTCAAAAAACGAGGTACATATAAGCTCAGATAAATAAGGCCTACGATCGATCAATTATATATAAAACATGTCCTAATTTAAAGAAAACAAGTTGACAAAAAGATTGAATCCAATATTTAGTGATAAAATAGTGTAACAAGTGATTTATAAGCCATTTTTTTGGTAGGCTGGACATTTTTGACTAAGTTGTGCCATTTTTTTTTTTTTTTTCAAAATAAAAGCATTTCAAAACAAATTTCCTAATTAAACATTAAAGCACACTAGTGTGATAAACAGTGTAGTTTGTTTTTCATATTTTATGTAAAATTGCAAAATAATCCACAAATAATGCTTTTTTTCACTCAAAGAGGTACAAAAGCTCAGATAAATAAGGCCTACGATCAGTCAGTTATATATAAACTTGTCGTAATTGAAAGAAAACAAGCTGACTAAAAGATTTAATATTTGGTCATAATGTAGCACAGTGACAGATTATAAGCAATAGGTCGGTCAAATGACCGGGAACATCACAAGGTGTAACAATGTGGAAAAACCCCACAAAAAATTACAAAAATTGAGTAAAGTCAGTAAATTTTAGTCCAATGCGATAACATTAACTAGCATCTTCAGGTACGGGAAAATCCTCTCTGGGTCAAAATGACCCAAAACACAAAATGAGGGTTAATCAACAATATTTCATTACAATAGATGCTTTACCTATGGACTGATTTTTTATTTTTATTTTTATTTTAGAGGCTCGTTTTCCAGTTTGCTGTTTTTGAGTTTGGGGTCGGTACAATTTTTTTTAAAAATTTGAAATAACTCTCTTCTGCTCACCAAAGCTGGTATTATTTGATATAAAATACTGTGAAAATTGTGAAATATTATTACAATGTAAAATAACTGTTTTCAATGTGAATATATAGTAAAATGTAATTTATATCCAGTGATCAAAGCTGAATTTTCAGCATCATTACTCCAGTCTTCAGTGTCACATGATCCTTCAGAAATCATTCTGATATGATGATTTGCTGCTCAAGAAACATTTCTAATCTGATCAAGTTCAAAAGAACATAATTTTCTTAAATAGAATCTTTTGTAACATTAAACATATTTACTGTCACTTTTAAACAATTTATCCTTGCTGAATAAAAGTATTAATTTCTTTAAAAAAAAATAAAAATGACCCCTAATATTTGCATCACATGACATCTACAGCTCAGGTGATTGGCTCCAAATCAATTGTGCCCATGAGCAAAGACATCAAAGATAGGAATGCCATATATGGATCACTAATAAGCCCCGCCCTCTCCTCATCCACGTATGTCATTGGTTCCAGTGTGCTGACTGACAGGTTGTGCAGTGCGTTGGTGGTGTATTCCTCCTGCACTCTCCCTCTCCTCGTTCTCCCACTCTAATCCTTTTCCGAGCGTATCACATTACGCTATTCTTCCCTTTAATACACATTAATAGTGCCGATATCTGCTGCGTCTCCTCTGCCAACACAAACACTCTTAAAGCTTAACAAAGCTGCTTTACCTCACTGGAGTGTTCAGTCTAGCAGAGCAGATTCCTCCAGCGCGGCTCATAATGGCTCCACATCCACGGCTGTTTAAAATACAACACGACGGCGCATTTGGAGGAGTTTGTGCTAATTTTCTCAGGTGTTTTCTTGAAGCTTGATCAGGGAGTGACAGCAGAGGTCGAAGCGAGTTCTGAGGGTCGGTGCGACCAGATATCCACCAGAAAACAAGCAAACAAACTGTTTGAAAGTGAGAGGAGATGCTTCATGCATTATTCACCGCTACCGGCTCTCTAAACTTCAGTCTTTGGGGGATTGTCTGACATCCCAGATGAATAATTAAGCTCTGACCTTTTATCCTCATTAAAGGTGATGTGGGGAGGGGAGAGATTTCCTCCCGAGAGCGGCCGACTCGTAGACAAGCTGTCAGGAACAGCACTGAAATCAAACGCCTCGTGTTGCAGAGACTCGATGGCTCTACGACAGCCGGACGAAAGACGTTTACATGTGCTGCATGAGGGATCGAATTTGCTGAAGGTTTTGTTCGGGAAACATTGACATGATTCGCTTTCAAATACTAGTGAGCTTCTAAAAATAGTGAGCCTTGGATGGATAGGCTAATGCGGATAATATGAATTGATTATAATTCAATAATGCATTAGCTCATCTGTTGGATAAGACCACACGGGCCAGCCTTCGCTCCCCACGTGCCGCCCATGATCCTGTCGCCGGTTCACCACTGTTCCTTCCTTGGAGCATTTTTGATAGATATTGACCACTGCAGATCGGGAACACCCCACAAGAGCTGCAGTTTTGGAGATGCTCTGACTCAGTCATCTACCTATATATATATATATATAGGTTTGTGACATCACAAACCCCCAAATTTACATAAACCCCGCCCTCAAGAACATGCAACAAAGGGTGAGGCCATGTTGGGCTGCTTTAGAGAAGAGGAAGAGTTGTTGTAGTAGAGTGTTGTTGACACTTGCTGCTTTACAAAAGAGGGTCAATTCAACACAAAAAAGATTAACATGACGACTAGTGGATGAGTTGAATCAACTCCACAGCAACTACAGAAATTTGTCCACTAACCATTCAGAGACGTCTAAAAGTTGTAACTTCTTCCTGAGTCTCTCCATCAGTGTCGACTCCGGTTTGAACAATGTAAGGCTGAACACTTTCGTCATTTTGGCTGCGTGAGATTCTCCAGCTTTGTTGTTGTTGAGCTGTTAAAGCTCCGCCCTCTTCTGGAAAGGGGGCGGGAGCAGCAGCTCATTTGCATTTAAAGGGACATACACAAAATCGGCATGTTTTTGCTCACACCCAAATAGAGGCAAATTTGACAAGCTATAATAAAACAACCGACTCCGGTTTGAACAATGTAAGGGGCCGTTCACACAGAACACGTTTTTCTATTCCAATGCACTACTTTTCCATAGTTTTTCTATGTAAACACGCAAGACAGATGTGCATGAATGTTACGCTCGCGTCTCGCATCTTTTGCAGCGCTTCGCACATGAGCGCAGCATTTTTAAGACGCCGTGTCAAGTTAAAAGAATTTCAACTTTTACACACAGCGCTGCTCATCAATGTCAGTTCCAAAACAGTGGACCAATCAGAAGAACTCGGAGGCGGGGCAAGCGTAGCAAGCTTTTGTTTACAGTACCAAGTGTTGTGTGGTAACTATTTTATTTGTACGTTATTGCCGTTATTGCATCATGCCTCAAAAGCGTGTCTCGAGACCCTCGCGTTCTGCAGTGCGCTTTTTTTAAAAAACATTCCTGAGTGCTACGTCTCACATTTTAGACGAAGAGACATGTTCTGTGTGAACAAACCCTAAAGCTAAACACCGTTACTGACAATCCTCATTTTGGCTGCGTGAGATTCTCCAGCTTTGTTGTTGTTGAGCAACTTTTCTGGAAAGGGGGCGGGAGCAGCAGCTCATTTGCATTTAACCCTTTGATGCACAAGCTATGAAAACCCCTTCTAATGCACAACATGGGTCAAAAATGACCCGTATTCATTTCCTATGTAATTTCAATCATGGTTGAGTGTTTCTTTGCTGAATCTTTGAAAGAAATGTATTTTATCATTCATTTATTCCAGGTATTCCTTAAATATCTTGTTTTTGATTGTCAAAAATCATTATGTTCATTTTTTCTTTCTTACTTTATAAACAAACATAGTTTTTGTATGTCTACATCAATTTTACACACATGGGTCAAAAATGACCCGTATTCATTTCCTATGTTATTTCAACAAGACTGAGTGTTGCTTTGCTGAATCTTTGAAAGAAATGTATTTTGTCATTTTATTTATTCCAGGTATTCATTAAATATCTTGTTTTTGATTTTCTACAAATAATTATGTTTATTTTTTCTTTCTTACTTTATAAACAAACAGTTTCTACATCAATTTTACACAATATCTTGTTTTCAAAAACAAGATATTTAAGGAATACCTGGAATAAATGAATGATAAAATACATTTCTTTCAAAGATTCAGCAAAGAAACACTCAACCATGATTGAAATTACATAGGAAATGAATACGGGTCATTTTTGACCCATGTTGTGCATTAGAAGGGTAGTGATACAAAAATGATTTTTATTCAAAAAGTAAGAAAGAAAAAATGAAAATGAGTTAATTGAGGAATACCTGGATTACTGAATGATGAAATTAATTTCTTGCAAAGATATAGAAAATAAAAACTCAGCCGGGTCATTTTTGACCCATGTTGTGCATCAAAGGGTTAAAGGGACACACACAAAAACGGCATGTTTTTGCTCACACCCAAATAGGGGCAAATTTGACAAGCTATAATAAATGATCTGTGGGGTATTTTGAGCTGAAACTCCACAGACACATTCTGGAGACACCAGAGACTTATATAGCCAGTGTTCAAAACTATCTCCTTACCTTAACCTGATTCATAACGGTAAGCTTGTAATAATGTTTTATAATACATTGATACTGGTGGATTTCCGCGGGAAATTCGAGCATGCAGCAGTTCATCTGCGTCATTACGTCACATATGTAAACAGAAAGAAAGGATATATGATATATATATGATGCTACTGGTAGCGGATCATTTACAGCCTTTTCTCACAGCAGCTGCAATAATTAAACTAACAACAATTTAATTAAAAATAAATTAACATTAACAATTTGAAAACAAAGCATAATAATAATAATAAGTTGCATGGTTATGAGCTAATCGATCGTTAGATTTAAATCATCATTGGCAGCGTGATTTATTGTAGGCCTAATGCTTTTCCCCTTAGTTGATCAGAACAAAAGTAGCAGACATGTACTTACTTGTTCAGATGATATTTTCCGGTGAAAATTCCTACTTTGGTCATACTTCAAGACTACAATCTGTGATTCCGAAGTACAGTATCCACACCGGTGCGGTGACCGACAGCAAACATTAGATTCATCCGTGCCGATGCACAAAGCACGTAAAGATAATAATTCCGCATATAACTGCAATTGCAGGTTTCAAACAGAGATGGCGACAAAGAGGCAAATCTTACACATCAGCTTTAAATCAGTAAAAAAACATATAAAATTAAATAAATAATAAATATATTGCTTTATAAATCTTATATTACATCTAAAATAATATTTACAAAAATTTATATACATAAATATATAAAATAATTTTCTTAAATATTAAAAAAAAATATATTTTAGATTATGTTTAGAGCAACCATCATTTGAAAAGGGATGACAAATCATTTAATCTTATTATACACCCTAGTAAACCATAGATAATTTTCCAATGGCTGCACAAAATGCAATTTCACTACATTTTCTTTCCATTACAGCACAGATGTTGTGTTGCTATAGAAGCTCTCATGTGCCTTCTATAGACTCTGAAAGGCCGTTTTATCTGTTGATTCAGTTACGATCATGTGAGTGGGAGTGAACGCAGGGTTATTTGACTCTGCCATGATGAGCTCATGAGGAGCAGCGCAGAGATTCCAGGCCACGTTTAAGGCAAGAGTGTTTATAGCCGGCAGAGAAATAATTCATTGTTCATCAGAGTGAAGATTGTACACAAACACAACAGCTGCGCTGGACTAAAACAAACCCTGTTCTCCTCTACTGCTTCTGCACTACGTCCCTCATCTTCTCCTTTCTTTCTCTCTGTCACAGGAGGGGAGGATGTTTCTTTGAAGTGTGTTTGTCATGCTGCTGCTCTCCGGTGGCTCTTTCCACAGCAGAAGTCTTGTATCTGCCGCACACACGTCCTGCTGTCTGCTGCACACCTGGACCTCACATATCACACAGAACACGCCGCTCAAGACATTCTCCAGTGCTCAGACACTACTTCAACTCTAAGAGAATTCAAAAACTCACTAAAGCGCATGTCTGCTGTAAAAGCTCAGGGGATGAGATACATTTGAAATTTGTACAATAGTCAATATGCAGCTGTCTAACTCTATAATTCTATAACTGTGATAAATCTGAAAGTGTTAAATCAGAAACGTTTGTGAAATAGACAGTGTAACAGTTTTTATTCTATAAATTCTATATTCTGATGAATTTGAAACTTAAATTTGACGGTTGTGTAATAGTCAAAATACAGCAGTGTAATTCTATAACCGTGATATATCTGAAACTGTTAAATCTGAAACGGTTGTGCAATAGTTAATATGGAGCACTTTAATTCTATAATTCTACATTCTATATTCTGTGACAAATTTGAAACTGTGAAACTGTTGTGAAATAGACAAAGTGTAACAGTTTAATTCTACATTCTATATTCTGTGACAAATTTGAAACTGCTAAATCTGAAACAGTTGTGCAATAGTAAATATGCAGCAGCTTAGTTCTATAATTCTATATTTTGTGACGAATTTGAAACTGCTAAATCTGAAACTGTTGTGCAATAGTAAATATGCAGCAGCTTAGTTCTATAATTCTATATTTTGTGACGAATTTGAAACTGCTAAATCTGAAACTGTTGTGAAATAGACAGTGTAACAGTATTTATTCTATAAATTCTATATTCTGTGATGAATTTGAAACTTAAATTTGACGGTTGTGTAATAGTCAAAATACAGCAGTGTAATTCTATAACTGTGATAAATCTGAAATGGTTGTGCAATAGTCAATATGGAGCACTTTAATTCTATAATTCTATCATTCTACATTCTATATTCTGGACAAATTTGAAACTGTGAACTGTTGTGAAATAGACAAAGTGTAACAGTTTAATATTATTATTCCTGTTGTAGACAAAGTGTAACAGTTTAATTATTATTCTATATCCTGTGACGAATTTGAAACTGCTAAATCTGAAACTGTTGTGCAAGTCAATATGGAGCAGTTTAATTCTATAATTCTACATTCTATATTCTGATGAATTTGAAACTGAAAACCGCTGTGCAATAGAAAGTGTAACAGTTTAATATTATAATTCTATATTCTGTGATGAATTTGAAACTTAAATATGAAACGGTTGTGTAATAGTCAAAATACAGCAGTTTCATTCTATAACTGATAAATTTGAAACTGCTAAATCTATAATCTAAATCTATAATTCTATTTTTGATTAATTTGAAACTGAGAAACTGTTGTGCAAATCAAAATACAGCAGTTTAATCCTATAATTCTATATTCTGTGAAAAATTTGAAACTGCTAAATCTAAGACTGTTGTGCAATAGTCATATACAGCAGCTTAATTCTATAATTCTACATTCTGTATTCTGTGATGAATTTGTAACTAAAACGGTTGTGAAATAGTCAATATGCAGCATTTTAATTCTATAATTCTATATTATTTGACAAATTTGAAACTGCTAAATCTGAAATGGTTGTGCAAGTCATATGGAGCAGTTTAATTCTATAATTCTATTCTATATTCTGACGAATTTGAAACTGTGAAACTGTTGTGAAATAGAAAAAGTGTAAAAGTTTTAATTCTATAATTCTATATTCTGTGACGAATTTGAAACTTAAATATGAAACAAACTTAAATTTGAAACTGGGAACTGTTGTGCAAGTCAAATACAGCAGTTTAATTCTATAATTCTATATTTTAGACTGACAAATTTGAAACTACAAAATCTGAAATGGTTGTGCAATCGTCAATATACAGTTGTCTAATTCTAATATTCTATTCTGTGACGAATTTGAAACTGCTGAATCTGAAACTGTTGTGCAATAGTCAAAATGCAGCAGTTAAATTCTGTTATTCTATATTCTGTGATGAATTTGAAACTGCTAAATCTAAGACTGTTGTGCAATAGTCAATATAGAGCATCTTAATTCTATAATTCTACATTCCGTATTCTGTGATGAATTTGTAACTGTAAAACGGTTGTGCAATAGTCAATATGCAGCATTTTAATTCTATAATTCTATATTTTGTGACAAATGCACCTCTATTGTAAGAAACTGGTGTCTGCTAAAAGCATAAATGCAAATATTAATGCATCATAAACAGTATTGTGATTATCATAATCTTGGGCCAGTAAACAACCATCCAGACCACCTTAGCAACTGCATAGCAACACCCTGGAAACCACTTTCAACGCCCCAACAATTATGTCAGAGAGTCTGGCACATGCAAACACCACTCCCATTTTCTTAAAAAATCTATTTATTAATCATCCTGATTGCATCATGCTAATCATCTGCCTTTAAACCTCATCCAACCCCTTTAATACAAGTCTTCTCATGGATTGCAGTGCACTGAGAGGATCCTGGAAGTTTCTCTGAGTGAAGGAACTTGCAGAGAATTCCTGAACTCAAGAGTCTGAGTCAAAATGTATGATATTTGACTACAAACAGAGACTGTCTGAACAACAAAACTCGCATCATGCAGTTTAAGAGTTATAGTATAGTATAGACAGGCATTCATAACCTTGTGAAAAAGTAGTTAGCTGGATTAAGAGTGCTTTTTTGACCCACTTAGGTATGACTTAATTACATCTTTATATAATTTCATAATTACTTCTAATGCCTTTGAAATATGGTTAAAGTTTAAAGCATTTATGGTATTGTATGTATGTAATTTCAAATAACACACACTACAGTAAAATTATAAACAAGTACATGTGCTTAATTATCAAATCAAAAAGTGTATTTCTTAAAAGCATAAAAAGGGATGTTTAAAACATCAGCTTAATTCTATAATTCTATATTCCGTGATCAATTTGAAACCGTTAAATCTGAAACTTGTGAAATCGACAGTGTAACAGTTTAATTATATAATTCTATATTCTGTGACAAATTTTAAACTGAAACTGTTGTGAAATAGTCAACACGCAGCAGCTTAATTCTATAATTCTATATTTTGTGACAAATTTGAAACTGTTACGCAATAGTCAAAATGCAGCAATTTAATTCCATAATTCTATATTCTCTGACAAATCTGAAACTGCTAAATCTGGAACTGTTGTTCATAGTCAAAATTGCAGCACTTTAATTCTATAATTCTATGGTAAGTCGCTTTGGATAAAGGCGTCTAAATGCCCAAATGTAAATATTGATGCATCATAAACAGTCTGAAGTTAGGCTACTGAACATGGTGATTATCATAATGTACTTTAAAGTAAAACTTTTAATTTGACATTATTACAAAAGGTGCACTTTTTAAAAGTGTACTTAAGTTTGTTAAGTATACTTAAGTGGCCTTTTATTTTGTTAATATTTCTACAAGTATTGTATTTAAAAATACTTTTATGATTTGAAGTACACATGTGCACTTTTTCACAAGAGTACCAGAAAGACATTCTAGAAAATATCATCATTTGTTAATAAACGAGGTGTGAAATGCCACTGCATGCCGATGCTGCAGCACCATGAAAACGCAAAATGATTTCACATCCCCACAGTGAACTGTAGACGCAGGTCTATTCGCTCTTTATCTAAATGGTTAATGGCTTTTTGTTGAGCTGAAAAGGACCCAGATAGAAATAAGACTTTTCAGCTGAAAGCCCAGGCCTCCTTCCAGAATCACATCTAAGATGCTCTCTGTCTCTGCCATTCTCATTCACTTCAGTAATGCACACGGGCCAAATGCTTCTCTACAGTGCAAATTTGACTATCAAACCTGATTAAAGTGCTATTCTAATGGAGGAAGTCTTTCATCTTGATTAAACTCAAATTTAGCGAATTACGCTTCAATTTTCAGTTGCGCTGAAGAAAGAGAATATAAACTCCTATTGAAAATCAATACATGAACACAAGACTGATTGCTCCCTTCAAGTCCATATTTATCTAATTAAAGGGATCGAGATTATGTAATGAAGAAACATGCACACATTAATATGCACATATGGGTGATTCTCTGAAAAATCGACACCAGAATGAACAACTGTTCAGCCTCGTTTTAATCTTTTAAACTAACTTGTCTCCATGCAAATTTTGGGCTCTACTAGAACAGGTTTTCATGCTTGGATGTTGATTATTTATTCTGCATTGTTGCAGCTCCTCTCTTCCCAGTCTGTCAGTAACGCTCTGTTTAGTTCCTGTCTCTATGAAGCCCCTCCTTCTGAAAAGCAC
>VTFQ01000005.1:1953290-1978143 GCA_036281575.1 Ancherythroculter nigrocauda | reverse complement strand
AAATGTTGTCATAGTATAACAGGTTTAAGAACTCTATTTCTTATAACAAAAATAACTCTGAACATTTAAATACAATAAAACAGTACAATAAAAATTTATAAATACAATAAATTAATAAATACAATAAATTAAAAACAGATTAAAGTGCAAAAGAATTATAAAGAACAACAAGTAACACTATATAAGGTCTTTTTATTTAACATTAGGTAATGCATTAACTAAGATTAAGAATGAGCAATAGCTACATTTGTTACAGAAGGTATTATTTTTTGTTAATAATAGTTAAAAAATGTAACTTATTGTTAGTTTTAGGTCCTAAGATTAATTAAGATTAAATAAGATTAATAAATGCTATAATAAAGGAATTATAGCATATTATAAATGCTATAATTCCGGGGTAACCGCTGTATTTCTGCTGTTCCATCAGCGCCCTTGCAAATGCCCTTGCTTTTGATTGAGGAATAGACAGAAATTCAGAAGCATTGCTGTTATGAAACTTTGATACGTTCATGTTGCTTTTTTTGTATCTTGACAGATGTAGTTATTATAAACTGGGGGAAAAAAGCAGCAAGAAGGTGTTCAAAACTTTAAATAGCAGCATACATATTAGAAAAGATGTGAATATCCCTTTAAGTTTCGCCTGCGGTTATAATGTTTTTCAGCTGTTCCTGCAGAAAGAATTCTTCCCTGTTATCATGGGATCAAATCCAGCTCTTGCATAACAGTCATAAAGATTTTAGTTTCATCTCTTTTTGATCAAGATATGTACTTCTTTGTAGTTAAAATGAACAATTTATGCCATCTGAATGAGTAGAAGGGAAAGGGCCTTACATTGTGGTTGAAGTTCTTGATTTGCAGTGTTTTATGTGAATAACATGTGTGTTTCTGTGTTGACTGTGACAGGAAGGCAGTGTATTGGCTGGGAAATGATACCCTGAGAGTATCGGCCGCCCTGTTTGCAGAAAACCGAGAGCGTTTGTGTCGGGGCCTGAAAGCTGAGAAGGATCTGAAGGCTGGATCTGTGGTGCTTCTTCAGGGAGGAGAGCAGAAGCAGAGATACTGCACCGACACCGACGAGATCTTCAGACAGGTGCTGTTAACATGAACTAACAATGGAAAATACTTCTAAAGCGTTTATTAATCTTAGTTCATGGTAATTTCAACATTTGCTAATACTAGGCCTGTTGCGATTGTTGATTAAGCGTCTGGTCGTGGTTATTCGATCTAATTGCATTTATTCGAGATAACCTCAGTAAGTGCATTTTGCAATCCAAATAATTTCATCTTAAAGAAATTCCATCAAATGCACAATATTGTGTCTCATATTCCGGTGTGGAAGGGAGAAATGGGAGGATCATAATCTGGCAGAGAGTGAAGAATAAAGAATACAAAAAAACCCACACAAAGATAGTCAAAGGTCTTCCTTCATACAAAATGCAGGCTTGTTGGTTTAATCAGATTGTTTTATATCATGTCTTGTTATGAATATCATATTATAGTATATTGTTATATTATATTACATTTGATTAGATTAGATTAGATAAATGTTAATTTTCACAGCATTAAAGTAAATCATATGGGCCTATTTTATTATAATTTTCTATTATTATATACAATTCCAAGTAACAAAAAATATTATATTATATATTATATTATATTATATTATATTATATATATATATTATTATATTATATTATTTTATATAAATGTTAATTTTCACAGCATTAAAGTAAATCATATGGGCTTATTTTATTATAATTTTCTATTATTATGCAAAGTAACAATAAATATTATATTATATTATATTATATTATATTATATTATATTATATTTATATATAAACTTTAATTTTCACAACATTGAAGTAAATCATATGGGCTTATTTTATTACAATTTTCTATTATTATACAAAGTAACAATAAATTATATATTATATTATATTATATTATATTATATATATTATATTATATTATTATATTATATTATTTATAAATGTTAATTTTCACAGCATTAAAGTAAATCATATGGGCTTATTTTATTATAATTTTCTATTATTATATACAATTCCAAGTAACAAAATATATTATTATATTATATTATATTATATTATATTATATTATATTAATTATATTATATATTATATTATATTATATTATATTATATTATTTTATATTATATTATATAAATGTTAATTTTCACAGCATTAAAGTAAATCATATGGGCTTATTTATTATAATTTTCTATATTATATGCAAAGTAACAATAATATTATATTATATTATTTATATATTTATATTATATTATATTAATTATATTATTTATAAACTTTAATTTTCACAGCATTGAAGTAAATCATATGGGCTTATTTTATTACAATTTTCTATTATTATATACAAAGTAACAATAAATATTAATTATATTATTATATTATTTATATATATTATATTATATTATATTATATATTATATTATAAATGTTAATTTTCACAGCATTAAAGTAAATCATAGGGCTATTATATACATTCCAAGTAACAAAAATATTATATTATATTATATTATATTATTATATTATATTATATTATATTATATTATATTATATTATATTATTTATTATATTTTATATTATAAATGTTAATTTTCACAGCATTAAAGTAAATCATATGGGCTTATTTTATTATAATTTCTATTATTATATGCAAAGTAACAATAAATATTATATTATATTATATTATATTATATTATATTATATTATATTATTTAATTATATTATTATTTTTCACAGCATTAAGTAAATCATATGGGCTTATTTTATTACAATTTTCTATTATTATATACAAAGTACAATAAATATTATATTATATTATATTATATTATATTATATTATATTATATTATATTATATATATTATATTATTATATATATAAATTAATTTTCACAGCATTAAGTAAATCATATGGGCTTATTTTATTATTTTCTATTATATACAATCCAAACAAACAATATTTTATATTATATTATATTATATTATATTATATTATATTATATTATATTATATTATATTTATATTATATTATATTTATTATTTATTTATTTATTTTATATTATATTATATGTTCATTTTCACAGCATTAAAGTAAATCATATGGGCTTATTTTATTATAATTTTCTATTATTATATGCAAAGTAACAATAAATATTATATTATATTATATTATATTATATTATATTATATTATATTATATTATATTATATTATATTATATTATATTATATAAACTTTAATTTTCACAGCATTGAAGTAAATCATATGGGCTTATTTTATTACAATTTTCTATTATTATATACAAAGTAACAATAAATATTATATTATATTATATTATATTATATTATATTATTATATTATATATATTATATAATTATATATTTTTTTCACAGCATTAAGTAAATCATATGGGCTTATTTATTAAATTTTCTATTATTATATACACCAAGTAACAAAAAATATTATATATTATATTTATTATATTATATTATATTATATTATATTATATTATATATAAACTTTAATTTTCACAGCATTGAAGTAAATCATATGGGCTATTTTATTACAATTTCTATTATTATATACAAAGTAACATAATATTATATATTATATTTTATATTATATTATATATATTATATTATATTATATTATATTATATTATATAAACTTTAATTTTCACAGCATTGAAGTAAATCATATGGGCTTTTTATTACAATTTTCTATTATTATATACAGTAAAATATATATTATATTATATTATATTATAGTATATTATATATATTATATTATTATATTATATTTATTATATTTTATTTATTTTATTTTATTTTATATTATAAATGTTAGTTTTCACAGCATTAAAGTAAATCATATGGGCTTATTTTATTATAATTTTCTTATATGCAAAGTAACAATATATTATATTATATTATATTAATATTATATTATATATATTATATTATTATATTATATTTATTATATTATATAAACTTTAATTTTCACAGCATTGAAGTAAATCATATGGGCTTATTTTATTACAATTTTCTATTATTATATACAAAGTAACAATAAATATATATTATATTATATTATATTATATTATATTATATATATATAAATGTTAATTTTCACAGCATTAAAGTAAATCATATGGGCTTATTTTATATAATTTTCTATATTATATACAATTCCAAGTAACAAAAAATATAATTTTATATTATATTATATTATATATATTATATTATATTATATTATTATATTATTTATTATATTATATTATATTATATTATAAACTTTAATTTTCACAGCATTGAAGTAAATCATATGGGCTTATTTTATTACAATTTTCTATTATTATATACAAAGTAACATAAATATTATATATTATATTATATTATATTATATTATATTATATTATATTATATTATTATATTATATTATATTATTTATTATATTATATAACTTTAATTTCACAGCATTGAAGTAAATCATATGGGCTTATTTTATTACAATTTTCTATTATTATATACAAAGTAACAATAAATATTATATTTATATATTATATTATATTATATTATATTATATTATATTATATTATATTATATTTATATATAATGTTAATTTTCACAGCATTAAAGTAAATCATATGGGCTATTATACGATTCCAAGTAACAAAAAATATTATATTATATTATATTTATTATATTAATTATATTATATTATATTATATTATATTATATTATATTATATTTTTTTATTTTATATTATAAAGTTAGTTTTCACAGCATTAAAGTAAATCATATGGGCTTATTTTATTATAATTTTCTATTATTATATGCAAAGTAACAATAAATATTATATTATATTATATATATTATATATATTATATTATATTATATTATATTATATTATTATTTATATTATATTAACTTTAATTTTCACAGCATTGAAGTAATCATATGGCTTATTTTATTACAATTTTCTATTTTATATACAAAGTAACAATAAATATATATTATATTATATTATATTATATTATATTATATATATTATATTATATTATTATATTATATTATATTATATAATGTTAATTTTCACAGCATTAAAGTAAATCATATGGGCTTATTTTATTAAATTTTCTATTATTATATACAATTCCAAGTAACAAACAATATATTATTATATTATATTATATTATATTAATTATATTATATTATATTATATTATATTATATATTTATATTATATTATATTATTTATATTATATTATATAAATGTTAATTTTCACAGCATTAAAGTAAATCATATGGGCTTATTTTATTATAATTTTCTATTATTATATGCAAAGTAACAATAAATATTATATTATATTATATTATATATATTATATTATATTATATTATATTTATTATATTATTTATATAACTTAATTTTCACAGCATTGAAGTAAATCATATGGGCTTATTTTATTACAATTTTCTATTATTATATACAAAGTAACAATAATATATATTATATTATATTATATTATATTATATTATATTATATTATATTATATTATTTATATAACTTTAATTTTCACAGCATTGAAGTAAATCATATGGGCTTATTTATTACAATTTTCTATTATTATATACAAAGTAACAATAAATTATATTATATTATATTATATTATATTATATTATATTATATTATATATATATATTTATTTTATTTTATTTATTATTAAATGTTAGTTTTCACAGCATTAAAGTAATCATATGGGCTTATTTTATTATAATTTTCTATTATTTATGCAAAGTAACAATAAATATTATATTATATTATATTATATTATATTATATTATATTAGTATATTTATATTATTATATTATATATTATATTATATTATATATATTATATAAACTTTAATTTTCACAGCATTGAAGTAAATCATATGGGCTTATTTATTACAATTTTCTATTATTATATACAAGTAACAATAAATATTATATTATATTATATTATATTTTATATTATTATTATATTATATTATATTATTTATATTATATATATTATTAAATGTTAATTTTCACAGCATTAAGTAAATCATATGGGCTTATTTTATTATAATTTTCTATTATTATATACAATTCCAAGTAACAAAAAATATTATATTATTATATTATATAAACTTTAATTTTCACAGCATTGAAGTAAATCATATGGGCTTATTTTATTACAATTTTCTATTATTATATACAAAGTAACAATAAATATTATATATATTATTGTATTATATTATATTATATTATATTATATTATATTATATAAACTTTAATTTTCACAGCATTGAAGTAAATCATATGGGCTTATTTATTACAATTTTCTATTATATACAAAGTAACAATAAATATTATATTATATTATATTATATTATAAACTTAATTTCACAGCATGAAGTAAATCATATGGGCTTATTTTATTACAATTTTCTATTATATATACAAAGTACATAAATATTATATTATATTATATTATATTATATTATTATATTATATTATATTATATATTATATTATATTATATTATATAAATGTTAATTTTCACAGCATTAAAGTAAATCATATGGGCTATATATACGATTCCAAGTACAAAAATATTATATTATATTATTATATTATATTATATTATTATATTATATTATATTATATTATTATATTATATTATATTATATTTATTTTATTTTATAAATGTTAGTTTTCACAGCATTAAAGTAAATCATATGGGCTTATTTTATTATAATTTTCTATTATTATGCAAAGTAACAATAAATATTATATTATATTATATTAATTATATTAACTTTAATTTCACAGCATGAAGTAATCATATGGGCTTATTTTATTACATTTTCTATTATTATATACAAGTAACAATAAATATATATTATATTATATTATATTATATTATTATATTATATATATTATATTATATTATATTATATTATATTATATTATATAATGTTAATTTGCACAGCATTAAGTAAATCATATGGGCTTATTTTATTTAATTTTCTATTATTATATACAATTCCAAGTAACAAACAATATTATTATATTATATTATATTATATTATATTATATTATATTATATTATATTATTTTATTATATATATTATATTATATTATTTTATATTATATTATATAAATGTTAATTTTCACAGCATTAAGTAAATCATATGGGCTTATTTTTATAATTTTCTATTATATATGCAAAGTAACAATAAATATTATATTATATTATATTATATAAAACTTTAATTTTCACAGCATGAAGTAAATCATATGGGCTTTTTTTACATTTTCTATTATTATATACAAAGTAACAATAATATTATATTATATTATATTATATATTATTATATTATATTATATTATATTATATTATATTATATTATTTATATAAAAATATATAAACGTTAAGTTTCACAGCATTAAAGATCGCAATATTTGTATGACAATCAATTGTCAGCACAAATTTCTGATCATGACAGTCCTAAATGTTTTATTTGTTATTTAATATAATTTAATGCACCTTAGCTAACTTGAACTAACAATGAACGGTTAACAAAGATGAATAAATACTGCAACAAATGCATCGCTCATTATTAGTTAATGTAGTCTTATTGTAAAGTGTTACCACTTTTTACGTCAGACTTTAGAGACTTGCATCGGATGCAGTTTTACAAGCCCTAAAGAATGGTCACTTCCAAAATGATACCTGATTTATGTGACTTTTGAATGTCCACCAATGGAGAATAAAGCTGGACTGTACTAACCAGCCAAAACTCGTCCTGTTCATAGCAGTGGACGTCTGATTGCAAGCATAGACGGCACGTTTTCATGCATCACCACTACAGCTACCAAAAAACTGCTGCATGCATCGTGCATTGACGAGAAACATCTCGATGACTCTGCGGTTTCATTTCTAAATGATTATTAAGTGTTCGTCTTCCTATTATACCGGTTCGTAAGTGGTGCTTTTGTTTATGTTATGCTAAATGGTAATTTGTGTTGGCAAGAGGCGTGTGTGTTCAGACCTTTTATTTCAGCGCTCCGTTTGGGTGTCTGATAGAGCCTCGTAATTTACCGCATTTACATAAGTTGATTGAACATAATGAGGAGCGTGTTTCTCATTCATTAGCTACAAAAACGTCCACATCCTGTTGTTTGGCAGAGATTGCGCGCCGGTATCTCATGGAGCGAGTCTTGCGATTTTGTTGTGATGTTTATTACTTGAGGCCTTCCTGCTTTCATCATAATTTAACTGTAAATAATTCATAACCATTAATTTGCTTGTCTTGTGTTGTAGTTTTTCCTTCTTTTTGAAGTGTTAACTTGCACGTTTCTAATTTGAATCAGATTCGTGGCACTTTTCTAATTGTGCACGGTTTCTGCTCGTTAATGCGTGCGTGTCCTCCGGTGATTTTATTTTACTGCTCCATTACACAATCCGTACAGAACGTGAACTCTGTAATGCACTCAAGACAATAAATCACTTGAGCACAAAGGAATCATCCTCTGTGGATGAGAGACTGCGGTTATCTGATCGTGTTCGAGAGCGAGCCGTTCAGCCTCTGCTGGAGATCTCGCCCAACTGAAGATTGACTGCTTTTTATTCATGAGTGTGAATTTGAAATAATTGGCCACAACCCACAGGATGTTGAATCGCAATGATACAAGATACATTTAGTGAAATGCAATTCAAAGAAATGCAACGCAGTCACACACCAAAGGAGATGAATGATAGGAGAGGAATGCATATTAATAATCAAAAGTTTATTTATTTATAAACCAATGCACTTACACACTAACAAAGAAATAATTAAAAATTCTTCTGTGAAGTGTAATTTCTACTCTTCTCTAGCTTGCTTCCTAATCTATAAACCTGGCACTGTATAATCCAAATATTATTGGCTCTGTGAAAACTCCTTGAAGTCACTTTGGATAGAAACATCTGCCAAATGCAATTTAATTTTAATCTTAATTTTAAGTTTTCATTTATTTTTAATTTAATTTTTATTTTATCTTATTTTAATTAATTTAATTTAATTTTTAATTTATTTTATTTAAATTTTTAATTAAATTAAAAAATAAAAATTAAATTAAAATAAATTATTTTAATTTAAATAAAAATATTTTATTTTAATTTATTTTTTAAATTTAATTTTAAACTAAATTAAATAAAATAAAATAAAATTTAAATAAAATATTAATACATTTTTTAAAAATATTAAAATATTTTAAATTAATTTAAAATAAAATAATATATTAAAATAAAATAAAATAAAATATTAATTATTTTAATTTGAATTATTTTATTTTAATTTATTTTTTAAATTTAATTTTAAATTAAAATAAAATAAATTATAATAAAATAAAATTTAAGTAAAATATTAATTTTTTAAAAAAATATTAAAATATTTTAAATTAAAATAAAATAATTATATTAAATTAAAATAAATTATATTAAAATTAAATTAAAATAAAATAAATATTTAATTAAATTATTTTAATTTATTTATTTTAATTTGATTTATGTTTTATTTTAGTTAAATAATATTTGTAATATATTTTTTATATTTTAATTTCTTAAATTATTTATCATTTTTATTGTTCTTTATTAATTATTTATTTATTTATTAATTAATATCTGAAAAATATTATTAATTTATTTAATTTAAAGAAAGCCACTTATAGGGCTTTCTTTGAAATTCATTTTGTTCTACTCAACTTTTATTATCTTCTTTTCTTGTTAGCGCAGCGAGTTTCTCTTCAAACTCAACCATGACAATAGTCAAAACTGACCGCTTATGTCAATGTCCACTACAGCTCCTCTTGCTACAGTGATAAAAATGCATTGTGTGCAGTGTGTTGCATTATGAATTGTATTCTGGCACATTTCGTAGCACAGCAATGCATGAAATCAAGCTTGCATAGTTTAGTGTATGCGTGTGTTTCAGGCCTAAAGGCACAAACAATTTCAGAGCACAAACAATATCTCCAGATTGAGTCAGCCGTGGCATTATTAACCATTTGAATTAATAACACTGAATGCTCTCTGTGTTATGGCTCATTTCAGGAATACAGTCCATAGAAACACGGTTGCACATGTGTATGTATGGAAATGAGCCACTTTGCCCTGTTTTATGTACAGAAGAGGCTCTTGAACCTCTCGCTGAGTCAGATGTGTTGTTCTGCAGGAGTCGTTTTTCCACTGGACCTTCGGTGTGACGGAGGCCGACTGCTATGGCGCCATCGACGTGAACTCCAAGAAATCCATCCTGTTTGTTCCCAAGCTGCCGGAGAGCTACGCCACATGGATGGGCGAGTGAGTGACTCTCTCATTCTCTCAGATGGGTGAATTCAGATGTGCATGTGTAATTTTCATGCTCACTGATGTCTGCTGATATGATTGCTTTGAAAATGTGTGGAGTCAGCAAACGGTTTATTTTTCTGACTCTGTATAGTTTCACTGGAATGTATTTCTCTGTTTGCTTCTGAGACCCTCAGTGATTTTATATATACTGCACCAGTCAAAAGTTTGGAAACATTACTATTATTAATGTTTTTGAAAGAAGTCTCTTCTTCTCATCAAGGCTGCATTTATTTGATAAAAAAGACAGAAAAAATAGTAATATTGTGAAAAATTATTACAATTTAAAATAATGGCTTTCTGTTTTAATGTACTTTAAAATGCAATTTATTTCTGCGATTCAAAGCTGAATTTTCAGCATCATTACTCCAGTCTTTGGTGTCACATGATCCTTCAGAAATCATTCTAATATGATGATTTATTATCAATGTTGTAATTTTTTTCTAACAATATAAGTCTTTACTATAACTTTTTTATCAATTTAACACACCCTTGCTGAATAAAAGTATTAATTTATTTCACACACAAAAAAAGACTAACCTCAAACGGTAGTGTATGTTGTTAGAAAAGATTTCTATTTTAAATAAATGCTGTTCATTTTCATTTTTATTCATCAAAGAATCCTATAAAAAAAAAGTATCACAGGTTATAAAAAAAATATTAAGCAGCACAACTGTTACAAATAAATGAACATATTAGAATGATTTCTGAAGGATCATGTGACGCTGAAGACTGGAGTAATGATGCTGAAAATTCAGCTTTGATCACAAAAATAAATTATATTTTAAAGTATATTAAAATAGAAAGCCATTATTTTAAATTGTAATAATTTTTCACATTTTTACTGTTTTTTCTGTATTTTTGATCCAATAAATGCAGCCTTGATGAGCAGAAGAGACTTTTTTAAAAAAACATTGAAAAATAGCAAACGTGCCCAAACTTTTGATATATATATATATATATATATGTATATATATATATATATATATATATACAGATATATGTATTGTCCACAAAAATCGGAAGCAGCACAACTGTTTTGAACATTTATAATAATCAGAAAAGTTTCTTGAGCAGCAAATCATCATATTAGAATGATTTCTGAAGGATCATGTGACACTGAAGACTGGAGTAATGATGCTGAAAATTCAGCTTTGCATCACAGAAATAAATGACATTTTGCTATGTATTCACATAAAAAACACTTATTTTAAATTGTAAAAATATTTTACATTTTTACTGTTTATATATATATATATATATATATATATAATATATATATATATATATATATAATATATAATATATAATATGAACAGAAACATCCTCTCCCAATCCTCCTCATAATGTGAAAACAGGCAGGCATGAAAATCAAGCTCTGAAATGTTCTGGGACTCATAAAAGCCTTGCGGTTATGATGTGTTATTGAAGCAGTCGGAAGTGTAAAGAGATCCGCTTTGAGCCGGACGGTGCAGTCGGAGTTTGCTGTCGAGCTTTGAAATCAGCCTGCTTTTTAAACCTTCCTTTCAAAGGTGCTGCGGTAAATTCTCTTCCTGTTCATGCTGGATAAGCCGTCCTGATCTAATACATGCGGCTGTGGTTTCCCGGTTCATCTGATGAGTTAGTTACAGGATTTGGGGTTCGGGGCGTCTCGGGTCAGCAGCTCTTCTGATGGGCTTTTTTTGCGGCTGCTGTGATCAGTGACCCCACTGTTTTTCTTGGTATTACAGTGTTGTGCGTATTACGATGTGCGTTATTGTCGTGACATGTAAACCTGCATGGGAGATCAATTACATTGGGTTAATGCCTTTACATTTATTTAACAGCTTAATGCATAATTAATTACATAATTAGTGGTGTTAAGACAAGCATCGCTATTACTAGTGCTCACGCTGGAGTTAATGATTTGCTCAAACCCTGACCTTTAAAATCACACTTCAGCACGACACTCGTCCTTCACTGTTTGTGCTACAGACGCGAATGATTGCTGCAGGTTTCACACATATTTATCTCATTCATTTTCTCCATAGGGATTTTAAAAATTCATTAGTAAAGAGATCTAAGCCTTGAACCAAACCAACCAGCTCTGAGATGAATCGCAGCATTATACGTTGTGATTTAAACACATTTCTGAGGGAATGAATGAATTATTCGTCCGATTAATCAATGACCTACAGTAATCAAATCAGCCATTACAATACAGTACAAACTATTGACAAGTCATAGATTGTAATTTAATAATATTCAAATAGACAGTAGTTTTAGGTCACTCAGTTACATCATTTACTGTATAATGCTTCAAACTTTTTCTCTGGTTTGTGTATCTTTTCAGGATTGTTGGTCGTTTAGCTCTTATTGAGGATTTAAACACTAGTTTTCTAAAAATTGAAGCTAAAACCACACAGATTGAAAAGTTTGGGGTCAGTAAAGTTTGAAGAGAAGTGTCTTCTGCTCACCAATGTTGCATTTATTTGATCAAAAATACTCTAAACATTGTGAAATATTATTATGATTTATAATAACGGTTTTGTTTGTAGTTTTTGATGGCTTTATTTCTTTAAAACGAGTGTTTTGTTCAGAGGGAACTATATATATATATATATATCTATAATATATTGTATATATATATTATATATAATATATATATATGTGTGTGTGTATATATAAAATAAATAAAATATAATATTAAAATGAATATAATATTATAAAATAAATCATATTTATTATAAAAAATTTACTCTCTCTCTCTCTCTCTCTATATATATATAATATATATATATATATATATATATATATTTATAAACAATTTATATAATTTATTGTTATTATTTTATATTATTGTATTTGTTATTTTGTCATAATATAATAAAATTATATTTATAATTGTTTATATTAATTTTATATAACAATAATACATGTATTAATTATAATTTTATATTATAATATCTTTAGTCATTTTATTATTGTTGTAGTAGTTTAGTTGTTGATGTTATTATTCATATTAATTTATGAATTACAATTTTTATTTTATATAATATATAATTCATATAATAATAATAATATATGTATAAAAACATATATAACCTTGTTTATTAATTTTTATGCATGTATATATTTTAATATTGTTATAAATATTTTATTTTATAATAAATATTATATTATTATTTTTTTTTTTGTTTGTATATATAAAAACAGCTATTTTACATTCATTATTTCACAATTTTTATTCTATCCACTATCATTATTATTATATAAATTAAAAAACGAATTATATAGTTTTTAATAAATGTACTGGATATATAATGATAGTGGATAGGATAAAAATTGTGAAATATTATTACAATGTAAATCAGCTGTTTTCTATGTGAATATATAGTGAAATGTAATTTATTTCTGTGATCAAAGCTGAATTTTCAGCATCATTACTCCAGTCTTCAGTGTCACATGATCCTTCAGAAATCATTCTAATATGATGATTTGCTGCTCAAAAAACATTTATGATTATTATCAATGTTGAAAGCAGTTCATATTTTTGTGGAAACTTTGATACATTTTGTTTTTCAGCATTCTTTAATGAATAGAAAGTTCAAAAGAGCTTTTATTTGTAACATTATAAATGTCTTTACTGTCACTTTTGATCAATTTAATGCATCCTTGCTGAATAAAAGCTGTTTTTCTGTAGAGAAAATGAATGGTCTATAACCAAAATATCCTTATTTTCTGCACCATGCCAGCAAAGGGCAAAATCAAGCATGTTTGAAAACTTTACAGCCGTGTTTCTATATTAAAGCTCTCAAAGTTATTGATGTGCAATTTGAAAATGAGGTTGGAGTGTGTTTGCATGAATACTTCACTTTCAAAAACACTTGACATCAAGAGTCCATTTACTTGATTGCCCGAGGCCTGCAGAGACCATTAGCAGAATCAAGTCTTCTGTCCAGAGTATCAGTTATCAATGCATTTAAAATCACATGAATAATCAGCCCCAAACGACCCTCATTAAAAATGTGAAAAGAGAAGATTTTGTTTGATCACGTAAAAACAAGAAGGATCAAAACACAGTACGTCACTCCACAGGAAGTTCTCATTAAACCTCTTTCCTTCTGTGTGTGTCGACAGGATCTACCCGCCTGAACACTTCAAGGAGAAGTACGCTGTAGATGAGGTGCATTACACCACTGACGTGAGTAGTGCTCAACTTTAAATAACTGCGTTTATTAGTATGCAGCTAAATATCTCTTGTGCTCGTTCATTTGTCCTCATTAGATTTGTTTTATATAAAGCAGATAATGAAGTTCCTTTAGTGGCCTTGAGCTGGTTTCTAACTGGGCCAGTTTTGTTTGTAGTTTTTGGTGGCTTTATTTCTTTAAAATGAGTGTTTTGTTCAGATGGAACTGAAGATTATATATAAAATAAAAATAAAATGACTAAATAAAATAAAAAATATAATATATAAAATCTTTATATAAAAATTAATATAATAATGTAATATTTATTATAAAATTCATAATATTTATTATAGAAAATTTCAATATATATACATGCATAAATTAATATAAACAAAATTTTATATATATATGTATATATATATATATATATAATGTATATGTTTTTTTTTGTTTTTAATAATTATTATTTTATATTATTATTGTATTTGTTACTATTTTGCTATAATAAATTAAAATTATATATAATTGTTTATTATTTTAAAATAATAATAATAAAAACATGTATTAATTATAATTTAGTATTATAATATATCTTTAGTCATTTTATTATTGTTGTATTATATTGTAGTTGTTATTTATTCATATTAATTTATTAATTACTTTTTGTATATTATATATAATTCATATAATAATAATTATATAAAACCACAAACTTTATGCATGTATATATTATAATATTGGTATATTAATTTATTTTATAATAAATATTATAATATTACATTTTATATATATATATATATATATATAGTTTGTTAATTTTCTATAATAATAATAATAATAATGATAATGTATTATAAATGTATATTATATTTTTTATTTTATTTAGTCATCTTATTTTTATTTTATATTATTATTGTAGTTGTTATTTTGTTATAGTAAAATAAAAATACATATTATAATTTTATATTATAATATATCTTTAGTCATTTATTATTGTTGTATTATTGTAGTTGTTGTTGTTATTTTTATTTATTAATATTAATTCATTATATTAATGTTTATACAATAATAATAGTAATCATAATATGTATTTTATATTATAATTTTTTATTTTATTTAGTCATTTTGTGATTAGTTAGATTAGCTTGTGATTAGTTTTGGTGCTGATTTAATGGGCAAATTAAGTTTTTCACTCACGTACAATACAAAGTAGTTCGATAGCAGGTTATCCATCCTGATTGACCAAAATTTCGTTAAAAGTCAGTGCACTAATGAAAACTTTTATAGGAAATTCACATTCCTAAATCCTAAAGGCAGCAAGAAGATCCTCAGAATAAATTAAATGAGAGCATATAGCAATTTAGATCCCTGCAGACTCTGGGAAGATAATTAATTTTCTCTAACTGCATCAAGCACACGCAGCATGTTAAGATGCAGCAGTTTAAGTGTAATTGTGAGTTGTTAGCTGGGATATCGGCGCCTCTAGCCATGGGTCAGTTCTCCACATGTAGAAAAGCAGTCATGCTTGCATTATGAATAATTCGCTATGTTTTAAAATGCCCTCAAAGATGTTTTTTTCTATTTTTTTTTGCTTGTCAAGAGCTCTGCTTCCAGAATCAAGTGAGCTTCCAAGACAGCATTTTAAGTCCTTTCCAAAAGGCAGAAAAATGACTTTTATGTTTATGCATTTGGCAGATGCTTTTATTCAAAGTGACACATTGCATTCATGGTACATATTTTTTTTATCATTTCAAAGATGCATAATTTTGGCCAAATTTTAAGACGGTCCTTCATCACATGAAAGGCAATCCTTCAATGCATTGGTATGAGCTCAGTTAAAAGTTGGTTGACGGCAACTACAGCAATTTATATTGAAGTTCAAATTGAATCTCCATCCATTGACCGATGCAAACTGCACAAGTTAAGATGATTCTCTCGGATCCAGATTAAAAGAGAGTACTTCTGCAATGCATGCTGGTCCAGTGATGCCCATCCTGCCTAAGTTGACAGGTTTTCAGAATGACATGCACTGTATAAAATGATGAAGCATGTTTTGTTCTTAGTTGACCCTCATTTAGAAATGTAATTGTGAACGATTGTGCCTCAGTGTGAGGAGGTCAGAATGTCTCAGAGTTGACACTGTAATTGCTGCTTATTTTTCAGGTTCAAATAGAACAAAAGCCATTTAAAAAGATAAATTTATGATAATAGTCTATATATTATGTTCCAGTTAGGGCTGTGCATGTTGATGTAGACCTGTCAGATGGACATCTTTCATCACATCTCAATGTATTTTATAATCTCACTGCATGAATGCTATGTTTAAGAAAAGTGTAACTTCAGATGCATAACAAGGTATTTATATATGAGCAATATCACACTTGTAGCCATGCGATATGGCTGTATATCAGCATTCGGCCGTAGGTAATCACATCATGATGATATACAGTTATATTGCACGGCTACGAGTGCGATATTGCGTTTATACAATGGTTCGTCATCACGAGTGTGTAAATAAATAAGAAATAATAACGTTATAATAGAGTTTGAATCGCTTATAATGTGCATTTGAAAAAAACAATGCGTGTCAAAACATCTTTCCAGACATGAGAAGCATTTATTAACATCTTGTCCAACAAAAGACAACATTTAATAACATGTTTTTAATCCAAACTCACTTCATAACGACAGTTGAGTGTCCTTCTGTGAGATTTTGTGGCTTCTTACACAGAATAAGGCAGTCGTGTGTTTATTATCAAAATGTTTCAGTCATGTTTAATCAATTAAAACGTTTCAATCTTCTGTTTATTCAGCTACAGCGATAGCATGGGATTTCGTGGAATGACGCGTGTTCTACTTCGGCAGCAGGGCATATTTGCAGTTTCTGCACAAGAGCGCCCTCTGGCTTTCAGATGAAGAAGCATTTACTACTGATCACAGAACTGTACAGCTCTGACAAGCTGCGCATAAAATAATCGCAGCTTTTGCCAAATCACGTGCGATTAAAATTGCAATAAATCGTGCAGCCCTAGTCTGATATAACATTCATTCTTCAGGTTGATAATATTATATCCATCATAAAAATTCGTTTGAATGTCCGCTGAGGATCTTTGTATTTGTCCTTTTTTACAGTTTTTATAACACTCAATTGACGTCCTTTGTTTATAAAAGTCCCTTTCAATTTAAAAGTCTCTTGCGACTCATTCACTTGTAAGTTTGCTGCCATCTAAAGCCGCATTAATGTAACTTTCAAACTTAATCCATATTACGCACTAATGACCCCTTTCTCAATACCAAATATTACATATTATTTATATAAACTATTTATTGAACAACAATATTTAAATGAACAACAACAGCCATTATAAATGACAATAGATAATAAACACAGTTGTACAATTCAGTCAAACGTAATTATTAAATTTAACACAGCGATTCGATTTGTCCAGGAACAAAAAATAGATTAATAAGACCAAAGATTGCCTGTTTTATGTACCCAAAATTAATTATATCTCATGTTTAAACCACTATAAGAGCCAGCGGCAAATCCACGAAGCTCTGGCCGAGATGAAGCTGTTCTCAGCGGGTACTCGAGCACTGAACGGCCTGGAGCTCGCATCTCCGAAAACATCTGAACAAATTGTAAAATAGGCGCTATGATTAAATATAAGACATATTTCAGGTCTAAACAACTACATTCTCGTCTAAAAAAACTTAAAACTACCGTTTGTGGAACAACAACAAGTGTAAAAATTACGGTGGATTTGCTCGGCTGCCATGACAGTCGCTTCAAGCGAAGTGATACAAACGGTGAAAAGGTAGGAGTGCTGTTATCACTAGAATATCACACGGCTCTCAGCCAATCAGATTTGAGAACCAGAAAGAACTGTTGTGGTGTAGTGGTGGTAATGACAAGAAGAAGATGTTTTTGTGTTTTCCCTTTTTCATTGGAATGCACAAGTGCATCACAATCCCTCCTCAACTCTTTTCTTCTCTTTGTGTGCGTGAGCGTTAATGACCTTCTCCTGAGGTTCCTCTCAGCGCTGCTTAAACAGATCATTTGAGAAGGCAAACAGAGCTGCTGGGAGCAGAAAACAGAGGGAGATATCTGTAATCTTACAAAACAAATGAAATCTCCAAGGCAAATACACAACACCCACAAACTCCCGTGTTTAATCCCGAGCGCTAACAGACCCTGAGATGGGCCGCATCGGGATGCACGACACGCTGAGTGTCTTTGACATTCAAAAACGTCCCCGTCTTCGGCTGTTGCCCTCAGCTGCTAGATAATATACGCAAGAATGACTTTGAGAGCCGTCGGACTGTGTGCATGTCTTTGCATTTGTTGAATTTAATCACAAGATACTGTCGTGGTTTGTTTGTCGCTGCCGTAGGAGTGAACTTGACATGATGCAAACTTCAGTTTAATGTCCAAAAACAAATATATGATGATTTTCCCTTTTGCTGTTCATTTTGAGCCAACCAATGGCGTATTGGAGATTTAATTATTTTTGCAATTCTGTTTTTAAATTCAAAGGCTGTATCTGTTAATGCAGTATTAATAAATACTGTAAAAATATATCAGTTCATCATTGCTAATGTATTATCTAATATTAACAAATTAGACCTTTATTATAACTATTACTACTACTTTTTTTTCTGTGGGAATCACTTTTTTATTTGCAAACCTGTATGACTTACTTTCAGTTTCATAAGAAGTCAAAAATGAAATGCCTTGCATTTGTTTTCATTTTTAAAATAGAAATGACCAGACTGTATGTCGAATTGGTCACACAGGAAGGGGATGAATTGCCTTTGTTATTTTATTGCATGTTTTTATTCAGAAAGTACATTAATGGACATTTTTTAGAAAGTTTCTCCTGGGGAAATATGAAATATCAGATTGAAAGATATGTTTTTGTTATTATTGGTATTAATATTGTTGTTATTTTCATTTATATATTTTTTTTGTTTGTTCGTAGAGATATTATTAAGTTATTGTATACAATTAATTTAAATATTATTGTTACACTGCAAAAAAAATATGTTCTTCCTTAGTATTTTTGTCTTGTTTTCCAGTACAAATATCTAAACATTCTTAAATCAAGATAAATTTACTGGAAAAGCAAAATTAAGTCTTTTTTTACTGAAAAAAGTATCAAAATTAAGTGAGATTTTGCTTAAAACAAGGAACAAATATCTGCCAAAGCGGTAAGACAAATAATCTTGTTTTCTCTTTTGAATTAAGTTTATTTTTCTGACAACATTGGCAGGTATTTGTTCATATTTTAAGCATAAACTCACTTCATTTTAATATTTTTTTTCTTCATCTTTTGTCATTTTTATTCTCAAGTAAATGTATCTTGATTTCAGAATGTTTAGATGGATGTTTGTACTGGAAAACAAGACAAAAACACTATTTTTTTGCAGTGTATTATGATTATTTTCAATGTTATTCCTCTTGAGTTTGTCATGAATATAGCATTTGATGCAGATATGATGTTAAATGATAAATAAGTAATTCAGAGTCATAAGTCAAACCTTGCATGCTCACAAAATAATAAAATATTCATAACACAGAAAGGTAAAGCTGCTGCACGGTGTCTACATTTATACAGTTGTCATTCATATGTCAATTTCCATATTTCCTCTGTTGTCTTTTTATCATCTTTTTGTCCATCCAATGAAAGATTGGAGATTTCAGGAAGCCTGTCATTATTTTTGCAATTCAGTTTAGTGACGTTATTGGTGTATAAATGATCCACTTCAGCGTCAGATTGTGTTTTAAGCTGAGATGCACTGCGCTTAATTTAGTCTTGAGTATTTTTTTGCAGATAATTAATTTTTTTGTCAACGAGCAGTTGGTCTGTGTTCAAGTGCAGCAGCTGGAGTTACACGTTCAGTTCTCGGGCGTTTGTCCTGATCCGATCCCGTCACACTCACAGCTGCTCGGCTCCTCCATAATATTCAGTCAGGCACGTACTGATTGCTTTAATGACAGTAATTTTCCACTTACATTGAGATGTGTTGCTATTCAGCCCAGTAGGCGAGAACGTCAAATGAAAACACTATTGATTTTGTTTACATTGATTTTTTGACAATTTGAGCCCATTAATCTTGATCACTCATAAAATTTGAATAATGAAGGGTGTTTGACATGGCCGCCAGACTCAATTAAGCTCGGATTTTTGTTAAAATGTTTTAAAATTTGGCCATTAATCTTGCATGTCACTTTTTCCTTCATCTATCCTCAATAATCTGTCTTCTCAACAAAAGCTCGGAGTAAGCAATTTGTTTAAAACAGTTTTATTTATTTATTTTTCAGAACTCTGATTAATGTAATATTTCAGTCCTTTGCCATCTGTTCAGTATGTTTGGTTTAATTAAGAAAATGATCACAATTCTTTTGATCCATTTAAGACCAAGTGCAAGATTTTATGTATGCATGTATATGTGTGTATATATATTTCACAGCAAAATTCCCAGTTAAATCAACTCTGCTCAGAGTGCATATGGTCCCTCTCTAAATAGTGTTAAAATAATACTGAAGCAGAGTTAATTTTAATTAGATAATTAAGCAATTAATTAATGATTGTGCATTAGTGATGAACACCTGCTGTTAACAAGCAGAATCACTGAAGAAATAAGAAAAACAAGAACTAAAAGTGACTTAAGTCACAGTCTTATTAATTGCTTAATTATCTCATTAACTTTAACTCTGCTTCAGTGTTATTTTAACACTATTTAGAGAGGGACCATATGCACTCTGAGCAGAGTTGATTTAACTCTGGGGATTTTGCTGTGTATAAATATTAATTTTAAACAAGGCAAGGTATATTTTTATGGTAACACTTTGAAATAAGGTTTCATTTAGTTAATGCACTTTGAACTTACATGAACCAATGTTTTATTATCTAAGATTAATAAATGCTGTACAATATATATTGTTCACTGTTAGTTTAACTAATGCATTAATCCTAACCTTATTGTAAAGTGTTCCTGACATTTTTTGCACTTTTTTATTTGCAAACCTGTGACTTTCTTTCGGAGCCATAAGTCAAACCTGGCCTGCTTGCAAAATAATAAAATATTTATACCACAGAAACGTTAAGATGATGTACAGCTGCTGCACAGCGTCTACATTTATTCTACGGGTACAAAGGTTTTGCTGATAAAATCAAATAATTATTAGTCGGTTGGTCAGTAACTTTTATAAGGAACTGCAATATACACATCTGCTGTTGTAAAAACATTATACACTTTTATATTATTATAAGACCACACAATGCATTTAAGAAGAATTAAGTGCAGCTGCTTGGGTAACACTTGTTAATGTTTGGCCACATTTTAGTTTAGGGTCCAATTCTCACTATTAACTATGACGTTTGCCTCAATAAACTCCTAATTACTGCTTATTAATAGTTAGTAAGGTAGTTGTTAAGTTATTGGGTAGGTTTAAGGGATGTAGAATATGGTCATGCAGAATAAGGCATTAATATGTGCTTTATAAGTACTAATAAACAGCCAATATCCTAGTAATATGCATGCTAATAAGCAATAGTGAGAACTGGACCCTAAACTAAAGTGTTAGCAAATGTGTTATTAACAGATGCAACTTTTGATCTTAAAAATGCTGTAGAAGTATTGTTCATTGTTAGTTCATGTTTTTTTAATGTAGTTAACAAATGTAACCTTATTGCGTTTGCTTAAAATGTAACTTTGCCGACTTTAAACCGACTTTAAAGCGTTTTGCTTCTGGGGTTTGGGACAGAACGCCAGTTTCTTTCAGTTTCTCCCTCCGTTTGGACTAAAACACTGTGTTGTAGTCATCAGATTTGAAATGTTTGAAACAATTTGAAACACAGAGGTTTACAGCGTTCTCTCCATATTTATGATACTTTGTCGCTTTTAGCCACTGCCTACGACGCGCTAGATCCTTCACCGTAAACCGAAAGTAACTCGAAAGTAACCCTCTAAACGTCTACTCTTTAAATTCTTGCACCGGGGAACAATAAAAGTCAACACCATTATGACTAAAAGTTTGCTAAGAAGTATTTCCTACTAAAGCAAGACGGTGGCTGCGGATGTACTGTATTTGCAATGTTGTCATTATCATGTGACCTACCACTGTCAGTTGTGTTGCATCAACCACACTTGAGAACCTTACCAGTATTAGTAGTAGGTCATTCTGAGACTTTTTCGCCTACTCTTTTATGAGTTCTGTGAATTCAAACATGCTACTCTTGTCACATACTGTTTTTCACCTACTTTATAGTAGGAAAGTATACGATTACAGACGCAGACAGTGTTTGACTCTGGTCAAGCATATCCATAGCAGACTAGTGGGAGTGGCTTTGTACAGCAATATGCCCAGTGCATTATGGGTGTTGAAGTATTCCTACCTATTTGGCTAAAGGGAAGACGACAGCCTTTTTTCCCTCTGTATTCTCCAGTCAGGCAGCACAGGTTTCAATTTATATGTGTATATATATATATATATATATATATATATATATATATTTAGGGTTAGTTCACCCAGAAATTAAAATTCTGTCATTAATTACTCGCCCTCATGTCGTTCCACACATGTAAGACCTTCGTTCATCTTCAGAACGCAAATGAAGATTTTTGATGAAATCTGAGAGGTATATGACTCATCTATAAACAGCAATATAATCACTTTTAAGGTCCAGAAAGGTACTAAAGACATCGTTAATAAAGTCATGTGACTGCAGTGGTTCAACCTTAATGTTATGAAGAGATGAGAATACTTTTTGTGCACAAAAACAAAACAAAAATAACGACTTTATTCAACAATCTCTTCTCTTCCCTGTCATTATCCTTACACAGTAAGCACAGTGAAGGCTCCGTGTTTACATCCGAATGCCGGCTCAGTATTGGCCAAAGCTGATCACGTGATCAGCACGACGCATGCGTGTGATGCTGACGCAGGAGCCGGCCAATAATGAGTCAGTGTTCTGACGATGAACCTGGAAGCGCTGGACGTAAACAATGTATGAGAATGACACAGAAGAGAAAAGATTGTTGAATAAAGTCACTATTTTTGTTTTGTTTTTGCACACAAAATGTATTCTCGTCTCTTCATAACATTAACCCTTTAAAACCGGATGGAGCGCCGGCGCTCCCATTTGCGTGTCTCTCTTTAAGGGCCAATAAAAACTGAACCCATATAGGTAGCACAAAAATTCTTTTTGCATACAAAACCAGAGACTTTACACATCCAGATCAAGCCTCCAACATGCTTCTGTTGCATTGTTTTCACCCTCTAATGAGTCTGAGTAATATGCATTTACAACAAAAACAGCACAGCCGCTAACTGAATACAAATATGTAGATTTCACATGCTCATAACTTTATGAAAAATGCACAGATCATAGAAAATGGCACATCATTATTTAAAGCAGATTGTCACGATTAAAATGAACCCAACATAATATATTGCGTTGTTCACAAGATATTACTCACGGAATGATTTAACATACTTGGCTAAAAACATGTCTCTCATCTTTCTGGGATGCAATGTGTGTATCCAGTGTTCCCAGACCCATCCATGTTCATTTTCCAGTGTGGAATAACACAAAATAGGTATCATTTTAAAGCATCGAATCTCATCTTTTTAGTGCATTTAACCATTTTAAAAAACTCCTAACGAGTGCTGAGAAGTGCCTCTAAACCGGAGTTTACCGCCCGTGGGCGCCATCTGGCTGTGAAAAAATGAATAACAATTTATTTAAGGGTTAAGGTTGAACCACTGCAGTCACATGACTGTTTTAACGATGTCTTAAGTACCTTTCTGGACCTTGAAAGTGATTATATTGATGTCATATACCTATCGGATTTCATCAAAAATATCTTATTTGTGTTCTGAAGATGAATGACGGTCTTACAGGTGTGGAACGACATGAGGGCGAGTAATTAATGACAGAATTTTCATTTTTGGGTGAACTAACCCTTTAATTTAATCACCCTCAAGCCATCCTAGGTGTATATGACTATCTTCTTTCAGACGAACACAATCGGAGATGTATTAAAAAATATCCTGTCTTTTCCAAGCTTTATAATGGGAGTGAATGGGGGTCGGGATTTTGAAACCCAAAAAAGCACATCCATCCATCATAACAGTAATCCATACGACTTCAGTGAGACCTTCTGAAGCGAAGCGATGTGTTTTTGTAAGAAGAATATCCAAAAGGCCTTTATTAACCCTC